>CAEGAD010009483.1:0-33492 GCA_903067055.1 Poeciliopsis paucimaculata
TAGCCGCATCATTGCATAAGCCGCAGGGTTGAAAGCGTGTGACAAAAGTCGCGGCTTATAGTCCGGAAATTACGGTAGTTGCATTTCGCATCGACAACTACCATAGACTCCATAAAATGCGCGGTAAAAATGTGTTCCAGAAGGACACATTTTTTATAATCACATACTTATGTTAACTTGAAGTGCTGGGTTGTGAGTTCTTGTCTCACCTGTAGCTGATGGTCCGTTTTCTCCACCGCACGGCTCCCCCATGAGGCTCCACATCCGACAGCCCACAGCGCGGCTTCCTCATCGCAGCCAGAGTCTCCTCACTGAGGTTTCCGTCCGGAGTCAACCCAAAGAAGCGCTGCATTTTCTTCACCTTGTCGCAGAACCCCGCCGTCTGATCTGAACCGTCTCTGGGTTCTGCCGCCCTTCTCCGTCTGTCTGGCCTGGGCTGGTTGAAGTGGTGCAGATATTCCTGTGGATGTTTTCACACACTTTGGTCCAGTTTATTGTGCTTTAGTCTGTTTTTGTGATGGTGAAGTGGAGGAATAAGTAATACAAGGTGGTGCTTGAAAAAAGAGAGGGAAAAAAAAAAAAAAAAATCTGCTTTGTGTTTTTAACTGAGCAGATCATCAACTTTCTTTCAATAATATGTTTCTCCAAACCACTCTTCCATTTTGTGCTGAGATTACCCTGACTTTAATGCAATATTCTAGATTTTGACATTTCTTTTTTGAATTGTAGGCCAGTTTGGTTTCATAACACCAAAGCAAAATTCTCCCACGGGGTTTTGGGACATTTTCAACTGGAAACTTTATGTCCATGACATAAAATCCCAATTAAATACCGTATTGTTATTCTAAAGTGGGAAAGTATCGCAGGGCACCCTATGAACTAAACATGCTTTTCAACACCTTTTTCTTCATGAAGACAAGATCTGGTCCATCTGAGAAAACGACGAAACCACATCCTTGGAAATTTGATGTTTTGAAGGCAGCATTTATGTGATTCAGCGGTGTGTAATTTTAAACTCATGCGGACAGTAAATTCATTCATTCCAGAGGTGTGTTTTCTTTTTTTGTACATTAAATGACAGCATGTTGCAGAAACGTTGCTGCAAACATGTAATCGTAGGTGTCAGCATGATCGGCTGCTGAAACATCCTCCGCCTCCTCCGACCTGAAGCATTTCGACTGATTTGTAAACGCATATAGCTTTTTTTTTTTTCAGCCTGCAGGTATTTTGTCTAAATAACTTCATGGTTAAGAAACTTTAACAATGATTCAATTTTAAACCACATCTGTTCAGTTCTTAAGGTAAATAGTTGATTTCTAAAAGCATGACCTGCTTTTTTATGCCTTTGTTGACGCATTTTAAGTTTAGTAACTTAGTAAAAGTTTAAGAACTCTCAGAAACTTGTGGCTAAGAAAGTTTTCGTGCAAGAACTAATCTTTGTGTTCAGCTGTGGAGAGACTGCTAAAGCTAAAGTGAAACATAAACACAAGCTGAGCCGACTAGTAAACATTCTGGGGACGCCATACACAGTTTCCTGCCAAAAGTCTCCACATAATCTGGTGGTTTCAGACGCGGTAAAGATCAGTGAGTGAGGGAAACAAACCTGAGTGACACTCAAACAGACATGTTTAATTTACAGAAGTGGTTTTGATCCCAGTTGGGCACCGAGATCCAACTGGGATCATTTGTTTCTGACAGGCAGTGATGAGAGAGGCTGGCACACAGCAACAGCTGCAAAAAGAAAAAAAAAAAAAAACCCCAATGACGACACACTCAGTTAAAACATTTCTGAACAGTTTCCACATGCCACAGAGCCACGCATTACACATTAACGTTTATCACCACCGTCCAGTCCAAACATGATACATGTGTCAAGACAGAACTGATAATGTGTTTAAACTGAGACGTAACGTTGGAAGTCATTCCAGGTCCCACAAACATTCTCACCACATGAAAGACGTGTTGCAACCTCTCACCAAACAGCCCCAGGCAAATCACACTCGCTTGAAAAACCTTTAACTTTTGCATCTTTCTGTTGATGGAGGAAAATATCATCAGCTAAGTTGAGACAGTATCTTCAATTACTGCCACTCTTTTTGCACGGGCTCCTGTGAGGGTTTGATGCTCATTTGACCCCAGTTGGTCGAAAATGTCCAACTGCAGATCACAGGATGTTTCATTTTACATGTGATCCGTCAGCAAATCCAGTGGTTAAGCATATGATCCCCAGTCTTCCAATCAGAAAATGGAATATTTTTCAAAATCTGTCAAGAAGATGATGAAAGTTGTGCTGTAGCTTCCTGCTTGTTGTCGAGGAGATTCTTTTTCTGCCAGCACACTGAATGCCTTAATCACCTCTTCACTTTTACCATGGAGGGTAAAAATTTGTCCGATGACTTATCCTAACCGATATCCAAGAAACTAATAGGACACCGGTAGATTAATCGGGATTAAAGCATTGGAAGTACATGGCAACATACTGTTGCTTCAGAATTAATAAAAAATGAAGTTAATTTGTCTCTGGCTGATTTTTGAGTCAAACATAAAGCAGACATAAAACAAAATCGACACAGAAAATGAAGACGGGATGTTTTAAACACTGAGCAGCTCTGATTGGTGGAGCAAGGAAGATGTACGTTTCAATTAGCAGAAGGTGGTAATTTTTCCTGAGCTCAGCTCTGTCTGGAGCTGAGGGGGAACAAGTAACCGACACAGGAAATGTGCAAGGAAAGCACTGGAGTCGGCAAACTCAGCAAACACAACGACAAGACAATCTGAACACCAGAACCTAAAAACGTAGAGAAATACAAGAATAAATTATACAGTAGCTCCTTAGTGTCCTGAAACATGACTATTTGTGACCCGAAGTCTAATGGGTTGAATTTGTTGTAAGAACAATCCAGAATAAATGTAGTAAATCCGTCTTTCAGTACATTTATGTCACTGTTTACAAAACTAAACGTTCTAAGTCAATTCAGCTCTGCTTTTCCGTATCGGATCGATATCGGGACGATACTAAATGTCTGATATCTGTATCGGTATTGGAAATGAAAAGAAAAAAAAAAAAGTGGATCGCTGCATCCCTAAAAACTACTTTTTTTCCTGAAGCAACTCAGTGTGTGGCTGTCTATATATTTTGTCTGCCGACGCCACAAGATAATGCTGACTGTGAAGACATGCTGCTGTTGCCTCCTGCAGACGAGATCGAAGGCAGATTGGGGGAATTCGCAGCCATGAACAGGAAGAATCTCGCCTGCCAATATCGCTGGACCACATTTCGCTCCAGGCGAAGCTTCACAAAGAGATTCTGCCGAGATAAATTAGTTCTGTGATTATCATTCCAAGGAATGACACGGGTCTGTTTTACAATAACAAAACTTTAACAGAGCAGAGGAGCCACAGAGAACATTTGAGATGTGAGCAGCTGAAATGTAACCAAATATAGTCACTTTTCATTATTAAAGAAAGAAATTAAAGTCCAAATAAAATATGGCTTGATCTGTCACCACTTCTTTTGTTCTTTTTTCTTTTTTTTTTAGAAGAAGCTTTATCTTAAATAAGAAAATTAAAAATAAAAGCAACTTTAAGAATGTTGCATGGAACATCACCACATCCTGCTCTGCAAATCGCTCAGATTTGATCAGTTGTATTTTAAAGAGGTCCAAAAATGACTCCCAACAGCCTAAACCTCACTCTCTAAACACAAAACACCCCTGCAGAACAAGCAGCACATAAAAGCCTATTGATCCCAGCAGGTCAAAAGTTCAATCACCTCTGCAAACTTCTGGTCGGCCTCAGGCGGTCCAGCTGGAGGCTGTGGAGGAGCGGCGGGGACGCGGAGGGGTGAAGCCCCAGCAGGACTCTGGTGGAGCTCCACGAGGGTCAGGAGAGTCATGCAGAGCAGGTTCATGTCGAGGAGGCAGGAGCGTCAGTGAGCGTATGGGCCGACACGGCGCGGCGCAGCTTACCCACACAGCTTGGATGCAAAGCAGCAAAAAAAAAAAAAAAAAAAAACACCTGCTAATTATGTGAGAACGCTCCTGTCTGGACAAGAACAGCAAGGTGGCTTTTCCTGTGCCTCTGCTTGACGCGTCTTCAGATGAAAAAGAAGACCCCTCTTCTCCAAACCCACACCTCTGACTTTTATATGAGAGCCAACTGGGATCATTCTGAGCTTCTTATACTTCATCAACATTCCTGACTGTTTCCAGCCACCCTTATCTGCACCGAGGTTCAAGGGAACCGCAAGGCTGCCTTAACCTGCAATGGGGGGGGGACACCTGCAGCAGAAAACACCACTGTGCTCACTGTTGGCTTTGACTGAAGAAGAAAACAAGGATCCTGCAGACGTTACATTTGAAATTCTACAAATGTAGCGTCTGTGAGAGAAAATCTCCTTTTGGAGTTTGTGACAAAGAGCTGAAGAAGTCATGTGTCTTATTTGTTTTTGCATGTAAAGGTACACCAACAGATTCAGATTCACTAAAGGAAGGCAGTTGGTTCGAGTAAATAAGTGATCTCACTTCTATGTTTTACAGATCCATGAAAATTCATGAAATTCTCTCAGCTCTGTTCTCGAGATCAGCTCCCGAAATGTCCATGCACCAACTTGATCATATTCGCCTTTTGACAAAATGTTTGGGTCAAAACTGTGATGAAGTTTGTTCCTTCAGATAAGAGCCTACCCCACCTCAAGATGCTGTACTGATGGCGTGACATGAGTCTCATCTGTGGTCTAGATTCCAGGAAACTACATAGAAAATTCATCCAAAACGTTCATCTTACACTCGTTTCCTTTCATCCATCTTCGTTTTCTGCCGTCCGCCTGTGTACTTGCAGCAGAGTCTGTTTTGCAGGATCTTTTCCTTGTTGCTATTTCAGCTTTGCATTGGTGGCAGAATGATTTTGTTGCTAACTTCCCAGTAAGACCCTTACAAAAGGAAACGAAGATTAGATCAGATTGAACTAAACTCGTATCTAGACAACATTTGAATTTTAGTTTTACTTCTCAATAATTTGTTTACTTAGAAAACCACGTTTGATGTGCATTACCAGTCATTTTTGGTCCTGCAGCTTAAATGTGGTTTAAAAACTTTCTAAACCACATTTCACGGTACATTTCACTGTAACTTTGCCGACCCCCCAAAACTGGCTTTAAGAAACTTTCCTGTTTATGGTTCCCCCCAATAATTAGAGGAGATTTACGCCCTTGAATGGAAATACTTGGTCTCATCTGTTATTCCACGGAGATGGAACTGGGCTGGAACCATGGTTCCGGGTCGAGCTGCCAGAGTAACGGCAGAAAAAAACAAAAGTGGCGGTTGGAGTAACGGCCACTTGGCAAGAAACTGGGTCCAAAACCACAGCTGGCGGAGAAACAGCGGGACTAGAGATTGACACCTGTGGCCTGGTGTAAAACTTTCAATAGGCCGGAAACAACCGGGCCGCTTTTCCCTGAACGCGGAAGCTGACGTACGGCACAGAGCGCCACAACAGGAAGTTGTGGTTGATTTGAAGCAATCTGATTGGCTGACATAGGTCCCTCCTATGGGTAGGGCATGTTTATGACGTATTTGTGCTGGTTCATATGGATGAAAACCTTTCCAGAAATCGATTCCATGTGTAAAATAATTTTTTTTTTTTTTTTTAATTTTGTGAGTTTTTATAAAGTCCTGGAAAAGAAACAGCTGGCAAATGGACCAGGTCGCAGGTGTGAAGGAGAATCAGAGGGCAGACAGACAGGATGAGGGGATGAAGCAAATAACAATAACAAAGAAAAAGTAAGACTAAGCTACAAAACAACAGAGAGAAATAATATGAGCATAACTAAAACTACAAACACAGAAAATAAACTAAAACAACCCAAATACCGAAGAGTAAAAGTTCGCGACCTCTTCCTCTGTGTTTTATGAGTTAAGTTAAACTTGTCAGAGCTTGCCACTGAAGGAAGCCTCACTCGTAATTAACACATGACTTTTCATTACGAACTGTACAAACCTAGAAGTCTGGTATGTCCGTTGAACTGCTTTGCAGTTGTCTGAGTTTGGTTTATTTGGTTTGTAAAGCGACAGCGAGGCCACTCATGGACGTCACATAATGAGCTGGTTGTTCAGTGCAGGCAGCATGTAGCCACAAGGTGTAAACAGGAAACCACGTCCTTATCCCTTCTGCTGCCACAGTGATGCAAGTTTGTTCTTTTCTGTGGCAAATGATAGAATTGAGGGGGAATTCAGGTGTAGCAGCAGCAAAGTGACATCGAGGCATGTAGGTTCACACAAACTTAAGTATTGAAAGTTTTATATATATATATATAAATCTAAATTAAGAATAATGTGATTTGGATGGATTCCTAACATCCATCTAATGTGTGGATGTTAGGATGTAGAATCATTTCTGTATTGATGCAATACCAAGTAAATACATGGGCAGTATTGCTAAAAATGATACAGATACCGATACTTAAAATAATAAAAATGTTAAAAAAAATCATCACTCAATAGTTTATTATTTGGCGAGTCAACTTAACCTAAGTAGGACAACTATTTTCCTTCAATGGTTAAAATTCAGTTTTATTCACATACCAGGTTTGAGGTATTTCTCTTTACACTAAACTAAAAAAAAAACAAAAAACAAAATAAAAAACGTTGCTGATGGTGGAATTAAGCAGATTGTATTTGAAAGAAAGCAGACATTTTTATATTTTTAGTGCAAACATTTCAAAGGCGTGAAATCCTGCTCTCAAACTGAAAATGTAAACTCTTTATGTTTGGCTTTTTGATTCCTACATGTTCACTGGCATGAACTCTGTGGGGAAATTAGAGTAATCGAAGGACAAATACACACCACTTTAAATAAGGTATCGATCTTATCACGCTGGTATCTATCGATTCTCTGACAGCGCAGGATGGGTGTCGGACTTTAGGCGGTGACTCAGACTTTTATTTGAGTGTATAAGGTGTGACGCAGGCAGACCTTTTGAGAGATGCAAAAACACATAACATACTTTAAGCGATTTACATCGTTTAAGCATCCAACAATAGATGCTTAAACAAAAAAAACAAAGCAAAAGGAAAAAAAAAAAAAAAGACAATTGAATTTTCTCATTAGTAGTAAAATAAACGGATCCAGATCAGCGATCCACTGACGAACAGGCAGCACCTTGGAAAGAGTAAACTGCAGTGTTTTCATTCAGCTGAAAGGCAGGGATTCCCAACATGAGTCATTCCGAGGTCTCGCCTGGATTAATCTAACCGTGTGTGTGTAAGACGCCGACCTGCGCGACTCCTACGCTCATCATGCAGGTGCCGGCACCGATTCTGACTCAAGTACAGTAAGTCACCGAGGGGGAGGAAAAGAAAAAAAAAAAGAAAAAATAAAGCTTGCATCAGGACACACATCCTGACACTGAGTCATGAAATTTTCCCCAGCTCCCTTCGGGCCCAAAACAAGAGAGTGTGCTATAAAAACATTCTGAGAACGAAGCGTTGTTTCTCAATTGCAGGATGATAAGTGAAAATTACTCGAATGTGTCTTGTTATTGCACTCTAATGATATTTCTGGGTGGCTCATATAATGTGCATGAATATGCACTTTTATAACAAACCTGAGCTGAAATCTAAACTCAGTGAAGTGAACCCCATCACAGATTTACAGAAGCGAGGGCGTTCATAAAAATGTATCTGTATTAGAATGAAAAGAAAAGATTTTGTAGAGAGAGCAAGTAATAAAGAATCTAGCTTTTAGTAAATACACTAAGCTTTACTGCCTGAGTCGTTTTCATATATAAAAAGAAACACACACGCCAAAGCTAATAAATAACAGCATGCATTTCTACACAAATACTAAACTAAAGGCGGAAAGTTTGGTGGAGGGAAAAAGGGGGGAAAAATACAAACATTCTAAGCCACCTGTCATTCTTCGGCATCTTACAACAGAGTTGCTGTCCTCCAACAAACATAGTGAGTCTTTACAATGTGAGTCAATACATTTCGGTATTTAGTATTTTCTCAGAACCAAGTCGGTATTTTTGCCCCAGTTCTGACACTTCCGTCACTCTGCTAACTGAACGCTAGGTCAGCTTTGGCTCCACCAGCGGTTCCTTCTGTCTGAAGACCGTTTGGGTTCCCCTGGTTTAGTCCGCTGGGTTTTCTGGTTCAGTACAAAAACTGTCATGCCTTAAAATAGAACAAATCTCAGGATTAGTTTAATTTTGAAAGAAAAAACTTTAATCCACCCATTAATCGAAAAACAAACCAAGTGTTAATGTGTTCTGTCAGTCTGAGACCCGTCTGGTGTAACAGTCTGTTCGGTTTCTGATTCAAACTGTATTACTGGAACGAGTAAATAAACTCGGTGTGGGCATCCTTTTTTTTTTTTTTTTTTTTTTTTTTTTTTTTTTTTTTTTTTTTTTTTGCACAACACAGCTTACGTGCTGGAGGAACGTGCTGCAGCGTGTGGCTGTCGTAACTATTCTGTCTGTGCTCGTTCCTCTTGAAATGCTCGGAGCTTTGCCAGCAGTAGCCGACAGCCTCCGCCGTGCTCTCTGAATGCTGTGTGTCATGTTCGCGGGTCAACAATCAGGGGATGCGCTCTAAACCATTTCCTCCATTTCATCCATCATTAAAATCGACTTGGGTGTTTGGACCTTTACCTTTAGAAGCAATCCCTGACATGGGCATCAGCTGAGCTCCCTGCAGTTTAAAGCACTAAAGATCAGAAAGCAAGCCACATCGGATCGGCGTGTCTTGTAGCTATTGCACACACCGCCGAGGGTGTGCTGCCCATTTTTCTTGCTCTAATCAGAAAAGGTGCATTTAACTGGAACTCTCTACTCTACTCATTTCTGGCGAATCCTGTCTAGACGGCCGTGTTATTAGCAAGCGCCACATGTGATATCAACTCTGGCACAAGGTCAGTGCTGCACTCATTTAATCTGAAGAAACTGTGGGCAGTGGGTGGATCAATGAAGAGACTCGGTGACTCAAGCAGCAAAGTGAGATCTGGACTGAGAGAGAGGGGGAGGCGTCGAGCGGTATCCAACGCCAACAACTTGCTGGGTTCACGAGGGAGTCAAAACAAGAGGACAAACAGCAGCCGTGCTTCCATTACGAATAAAACTGCGCAAATTGATAGTATTAAAATAAATTTGTTTCGGTGTGGTTGTGGGGGAGAATAGCCTACAACGTTTTTTGATAAAACGGTTTCATCAAAAACGCTCCATTGGCTGCAATTTCCACTAAACAGGGGTCATTAAGCTTAAAGCGCCTGAATAATGTGATAGTCTGATAGATGATGAATGCTGCACTGAGTGAATTATGAATGTTAAATGTTTACATCCATCACTGCCGTGATTTGTGTTGACTTATCGCGTGAACAAGCCTCTTCGTGTGTAATTTTAATTTACTTTATTTGATGGCAGCGCAACAATTGCAGTTATGGTTTTTCAACATTAGCAGAATATAGATATAGACTTGGACAGGTTTGTAATGGAAACAGCTACTGCCACTTACGCTTTGTTTATATTCCGTCTCAAACACAAACGTCGCTTTATTGGGATTGTTGTGGTTCTGCCCACAGTCTGATTGCGCACGAGGCAAATCTGGCTTTTATGGAAAAGTGTCACTAAGAGAGTCATCGAGAGAAAACGTCATAAGGAGTCCGATTAAAGTTAGCCACAAGCCATTTAGGGGACACGTGTGTTTTGCTCTAGAACACGTGTGGCAAACTCAAGGCCCGGGGGCCACATCTGGCCCGCCACAGCTTTTTATGTGGCCCTCTAAACTCCAAATTACGTCAATAAATCCCTCCAGTTTTTCACAAATGTGCAAAATTCACACAAAATCAACAAATCTAACATTTTTTTTCTTATTTTACTGCAATTTTATTTTCAAAATATTGATTTTAAGTAACTGCTGCCTCACAAAATGTGCAATTTTGATTGCCAAAAAACCATTAAAACAACCACAAAATCCTGGAGGAACAGCTATTTATTGATATTTTAACAGTTTAATGGGTTTTATCAATATATTCTGGCCCTTTGAGAACATTCGGACTTTTGATGTGGCCCGAACTGAAAATGAGTTTGACATGCCTGCTCTAGAATAAAGCATATTTACACGTGTGTTAGAATATCGAACCGAGAATCTGTGGCGTTTATCCTTTGATCCGACAAACTACAAAACCGGTAGCTGTAACGGCCACAAAATAGGACTCTACATAATTCTGGCTATCGGGGATGAATACAAAAGTCATGCTAATCATTTCTGTGTTTGGAAAAATATCCTGAAAACCATGAGTCATTTTCCATCTACTTCCCAGTTACAGCAAGACGCTGTAATCTCTGTAGGTCACCTCAGTCCTTTTGAATGGACATGTTTTTGCTTTAAACAGCTTCTGCAAATATTTCCTGTGTTCTGCTATCCACTGTGAAATCACCACCAACATCGCAATATCCCCTGTAAGGCACCCAACAACTTGAGTCACAGGATTTCAAGAGAGTTTGACACAATATTCTTTATTTGACATCAACAAAGACTCATCAAATTACAACAAAACTGTTGGCAGAGTTCGGCGTTCTGGCCATAAACACAGAAAATGTTACAGGATGAGATCTTTATACAGGGAAAAATGTACGCGGAACAGAGTGGGAGCTTCACACAGAGTGACCTGGATGGGAGGCCAAAGAGTCGGGCACAGACACGGTAACAATTAAAGCCGCGAACGTTGGTCCTTCTGAAGCGTCGGTGGCTAATAAGCGGAGGGCGAACGCTATGGATGAAATGAGAGGTTTACCACAAATATCAAGGCAACTTGGGTTACACTGTAGTGACAACAATAAGGCACCCGCTTTGAGATCTGCTCAGCTCTTTCTGATGAGCAGCGATTTCGAGGTAACACAAAGATTCACAAAGACACCTGGAGGAGGCTAATACTTATGTTTCATATATTGTGCTTATGGATGTTTTTAACACTGGGCTTGTACACTGAAAAAACCCCAACTACATGTGTATCATGAAGAACAAAGTGATGTGTCGTGTGCCGATTACACAAACGCAGCGCCTAATGGCTAAAATGTGCATATTCCAGATACTCACTTGTTTTAAGATGTGCAGTTTTTGAGGCTAATGCGTCTGCACCGCTTCACAGTAACAAAAAACACTAAAAGCCCTTCATTGAACACTAAATCTAAGAGGCAAAGATTCCTGCGGTTCTACAGTAGGAAGGTTTTAGACCGCAATGAGCTGGAAAGGAGCGCCATCCAGTGGTTGAATCACAAACTACTCATGCTCCTCTGTGCAGTCATCTGGATGAGCTATGTGATGACTAAAAGCAATAAATAACAGAAAAGAGTGCAATAAATAAGTGTTTGAAATAAAATGCAGCACAGTCAGTGATGTTAAAGTGAAGCGTTCGGTCATGTGATGAGTTTTCCTGTCTCTCTTTTAGTAAATGCTGCTCAGGCTTGTGATAAAAGAGAAATCTTGTTCAGTGTTAATAATTGGATTTTGATTATGTTTGATTTTTCGACAGTCTTTCAAAGCGTTGTTGCGGTAACTAAGCACAGGCCGATGTTAAACTGCATAAAAACTTTTGAGTTTATTTGTATGAAGTGAGTAAAATGCATACCTTGATCTCATTGCTAATGGAAAATTCGCTATTTTCCTGCTAAAATAAAGCACCTCATTCATTTTCTACAAGGGACGTCCCAATCTGATTCCAGATACTACATATTCCTGATCATGGCAGTGTTAGAAATGACCGTTTTTGGAGTTCCTGAAGAATTTTATGCCATTCGCATCTCCAGGAATGCATGCGACTATATTTGATGCAGGTAATGTGCAGCAATATAGTTTGCATCCCCTAACCTGTTCATCAGATCTGGGTTTTCTGTTTATATTAATATTCACAAACAGACAGAGCGGCTGTAGCGGCTTCCTGTCTGTTTCTGTCAGCAGATGGGAATAATCAACAAGACATATCAAAAATGATGAAACTTCACATCTCAGAATCTGCTGACGATTGGTTCAGTATTGGGAACAAACATCCTGATCAGGACATCCCAAATTAATACATCACTGTATGTAGCTATATGTTATTGTTTCTTATTGTACTATTTATCCTGTCAGCAAGTAAGAATACAGTTTATGAGCCTATTTTCTGCCTGCTGACTGCCAGTGTGCAGCAATAGTTGAGGGAAAAATGCCTCTCACTCCAGCACCAGTAACGGTCAAAAATCCAGCGTTACAAACGTCCATTAAAACATTTCAAGGCAAACCAGTAATACATTTCACACACTGGATGACAACTAAATACAAGCGAACATGTGCAACTTTGGCAATAAAAGTTAATTAGGATTAAAAAGGAAAAAAAAAAAAAAACTGCATCTGAATTCCAGTTATGGCATGTCATTTTGTGGAAAATTCAAGTAAAATTTGCATTTTTACTTTCCTCATTAGATTAAAACACAGTCACTTCCACTCTAAGTTTGTTTTATTTTTTTTTTCAAAAACTGCACAATAAACTGATTTAGCTTCTTAAGAACTAAGCCTAAACAATGATATTTTCTCATCTGAATGGGGCCTTAAATATATGTTGGCTCATATTTGATTATTTACTTGATTGATCATTAACTGAATTAATTACAGCTGTTCAACTAACTTTACAATTAAACTTTTATAACTCCTTATATAATTGTGGGCTGCATCACTCACTCACTGAAAATGGTAGAAGAGGGGAAAAAAAAAAAAACTACCCACTTAAAAATAACTTAAACATAATATCCATCCATCCATTTTCTGTGCACCTTGACCCTAGTGGGGTTGGGAGGGGTGCTGGTGCCCATCTCCTTAAACGTACTAACCTAATAAATTATAATCAATGGAAAGAATCTTCAGTTTCTTGAAATAATTCAGTGTTATACTTTACTTAGTCATTTTTCCACAGCTCAGAACCAAATGGTCCCTAAGTTGGTGCCCTGTGGTACACCAGCTGCTTGCCTGTGGGTCAAGTTCCCAGCAGTAGCAAGGTGACACAGGCAGGTTTTTGCCAATAGCGCCTGGTTCGGCAGTCACCGTCCTTAAGCAGCTCCTCGTCTTCTCACTTCAGCTCGTCTTCTGTGGTTCGATGTGCAAAGTTGGCCAGACGCCACACAGAAACTGAACGAAGGGAACATCCAGCAACAGGTGAGGACTCAAGAGTTTCAAGCTACAAACATTTCATCTTTTAAAAGATCGTCACATAATAGTAACAAGGCATACCTTAACTTTTGGTCTATACTTGAGGTAGGTGGATCTGATCTGCAAGCTGGAGGGGTGCAGGCATCGTAAGTCATCACAACTGAGCACTTTGCTAACACAGACTGAGGATCTTACCTGAAGAGAATGTGCAGGTAGGAACCAAGACCTGTGAAAATGTGCCACCAAGCATGGAACTGTGTCACCACTCCAACACCAGGGGGCAGCACTTGTCTACTGGCTCTGGGTTAGGAAAAGAAAAAAAAAAACAAACAAAAAAAAACAAAAAACATACTCTTTCAGGCAATTTTATGTCCTGCTTTGATCAACAAATATATCCAAAAGAATTTTACTCAGTTTAATCTATAGTCTTAAAAATGTCTACACTTCTTGGACATTTTTCAATATAAAAAAAATAAAAATTATAACTACTGTTTTACATCTAAGTGATCATTTTGATGAATTCTGTGTTACTTCACTTGTCTTTTTTTTTAAAATTTTTTTTACTGTCAATATGACATTTCTAAAAACTCTAACATCGCTCACCTTCTTCTGTTTTGCTCACCTTAACGAGTCGCAGAAAATGTTGTCGATGTTCCACAGCAGGAATCCTAACATAAAGATCCCTAAAGAGGTGTAACACAGGCCCCTGAGCCACGGGTACACCCTGAAAATACAAGGCCGAACAGCCTTTCATCAGAACGCCGCTTTATTGAACACATCTGAACTGTTCCCTTCACACGACTGATGTTACTTACCATGTAACAATGAAGACAGAGCGCATCACCAGGCAAGCTACCAGGACACCATACATGACCTGAAAAGAGGATCCGTACTTAGACCTGAAACAGTCCATAAGTAAATGTTTGCTACAGTTTAAAGAGTGACGCCAAGAGATGTTTTGCTGGAGAGAAAACTGTCTTTTTAATGTGTTTTCATTTGGCTTACTGAAAGCGAGGTTTTACTGGAACACGGCACGTGAAAGGAAGAACAGAAGCGTCAGCAGCTTCACTTCTGCTTCCCGGGTAAAGAAATATCCTGCAGACTAATTGGTGGAGGAATGTAAGTAACACAGCTCAGAAAAGTGCATCACCTGGCCTGGAAGGCAGGAAAACTAAGCAATTTGTTTACTTCTGTATTTATAAGAAAAAAAGTTTAAAAATTAGCTTTAAATTTTTTATTTTTTTTTTTACAAAGGTCAGCAAAATTAGATTAATGTGCAAATCCAAATTAGCTGCTGCTGGCCACGCCGCCCAACTAAATCTTTACACTTGCACGTGAAAATGGCTGCAAACAGATGAACTATTATGCAACCACGCATCTTTGAAAAGCAGAGGTGGAGCCTCCTGGACAACCAAAAAGAATCTAGCAAACGGATTCTGGACGGTATGTCAGAAATAAAACTCTTGTATTTTCTGGAAGCCCAGGTGCGGTTTGTTGTTGATGGATGGCGCTGCTGGGGTTGCCAAGTAACAGGCTGGGCTACACTGGGATCAGAGGAGCAGCGCCTGCTCATTTGTGACATTGCATTCCAGAGGTTTTTGAAACCCTAAAAAACATGAATTTAATGCCAAAAATTGGTTGAGTGTTATTTTTTAAGTGGCGAGGTTGTTTGTAGAAGCAGTAGAGACCTAAGTGGAAGAACACAGAACGACCCCGGTGAACTCCCAGAGGAGAGGGGCAAACCCCACAGGGACAACTCAGATAGTGGACTGTCTACATATTTAAAATAACTCCAAAGTTGGCCTGTGACGCAAACACATTTTGCTGGATGACAAATTGTCGCAATAATTGTTGCTATAAATAATAACATTGTTGTTTTGGGAACATTTCCAAGTAATATATCAATAATGAAATAGTAATGCAAGTTTTCCCTTTGGAAGACTAATCAATAATATATACACAAATCTGTCCTTCAAAAAATACTGATCAGTAGAATGGAAATTATCAAACTAATTTGGATTTTGTCCTTCAATTGCCACAATAAGAAGTTACTCCAAGGGGATTTAAACATTTGTATTTTCAACTACCAACTAAGTCTAAGATAAAAATTCCTAAATAACCGTGACCATTTTCAGGGAGTTTTAACGTTGTGCAATTATATTATTGAAAATAATCAAACCAAATCTCCAGTCAGTTCTATAGCAGCTACTCTTTGAAGTTCTTAAACATAAGAAAATCAAACAAATTAAAACAAAGTAAGAAAAAAAAAGTTCTTATGATAGAAGAATACCAAAAATGTACTGAACCGTGTATATACTGCCTACCAATCAGCATCTACCATCTAGAGCGCCTGCTGTGTGGGCGGGTCTAGTGTTTACTTAAGTTAAAGGTGACCTACAGCACACTGCACCCTGCTAGCAAACAAGGGCAGATAAACACCTTACCTGGTGAAACACTGGCTCCTTCCACTGTAGGTACACCTGAACAAGATATACAAAGAACGAGAGGATATGACTGTCTTTGTTTACAGTAAGCAACTTTTAAAGTACTTGCAGGTACTCACCAACGTGACCGAGACGCTGAAGATTATCAACAACACGATAGGAAACACGCCGATGCTGTTCTCTTGCTTGAAGCACTCGTACCTGAACAAAAGAAATTTGTCCCGTCTTTTAGCTGCGGCTGCTGAAAGAAAGTGGTTCATGAAGTACACACGTGGCTGGGACATTGTAGTTCCCTGGAGGTGTGAGGCATTCACTTGAAATTGGATTCAGCGGGTCTTTTTACAGCCTATGTCACATTATACAGGTGTGGACAAATTGGCTGCCTTTGTAAAAATAAAAATGAACTTAAACGAAACCCTTTTTTTTTTTACTGTAGTAGCAAAACAAGGGAAACAGCTAGAAACTAGAAATATATGTTCTCAAATTTAATTATTCAATCTGGAAAAACACTAAAAATTATGCATTTCCTTCTGGAGCGGCAGCAGAATTATTGCTAACCCTACTAATTCACTTACATAAAATGTTACCGAGCAATTTAGACCAGCTTTCAAAATCAACTCATCGGTAAAGACCTTAAATGCACCAAAAGAAAAAAATGTAATAAAATCTGAACCACTTACAGACAGTACACAAACACACATGTACTGTAAATCATTGGCAACTCGTCCAGCAGCTGCAAAACAGCAGAAAGAAAACATAAATAATAATATAACATTGAGAACAGGAAAGCTTGTCTGTGGATGTGTGGAGTGTGAGCGGATGAAACAGCTGCGTATCCCACCTGCATCTCATACAGCAGCGTCATGTGGAAGCACCAGGAACCGACACCTACGGCTGCGTCCCACGAACACACAGAAAGAAACGGAAAGACGTTTTAACATCCTGCTGTACGAGCGGCGGGACCAGCAGATGTATCGGCCTTGAGGCCTTCAGCCTCACCTGAAAGACCAAGAAACGAGCAGATATAACGAAACTCCAGGCCATCCCGGAAGGTCTGGACGGCTCCATATATGGGAGGAAGAATCATGATCAGGTTGCTGACAGTGTTCCCTGTTCAAACAGAAGAAAACAAGTCAGTGGATCCGACTTTAGATTGAAACATGCGCAACGACTTCTATTGTTGAGCTGCTACTTCTAAATGTTACTCTGCTCCTGCTTTGTCTAAAGTCTTCCTGCTGGTTTGAAAAGGGCCCGCAGTACAAAACAGGACGTGGTGTCACTGAGGTAACCTGGAGTTCAATCCGGTTTCCAAGGTTACTAATTAGGTTTCCACCACATTCAGGCTTTTCCTGGTCTATTCAGAGTTCCTGCTTTCTTTGAGGTCTGACCTGTTGATTCCTAATTTGACTGAAACTGGCCAAATATTTGCCTTTTCTATCACTTCTTTTAACCTCACAAGTTTATTTTTAAGTGGAAGTTCAGATAAAAGATGACATGGCAGTTTCACCTCACCAAACTTCTAATATGGCCAAACTGTTGCTTTACAAAGTGCCTTTGCGACACTATAAATGCATGTGCCACAAAAGTATTTTTGGTTTCGTTTCTACTGCACATATCTCAGTACACTTGAAATAAGACAAAACTAACATTCAAGTAGCTTTTTCAGGAGAAAAAGTAACTTCTTAGGAGTTTGAGTAAATAATTCCTTAATATGGACAAAAATGTACTTATTCAATCAGCAGGTCATTTCACTTATAACGAGATATTTTTCCCATGATGTAAGAGAAAAAGTGAACAAGTACTTTCTCATCAATATTAAGCAATCACCGACTTAAAACAAGCTCCTCTATCTTGGTAAAAAGTTATCTATAAGTTAGTTTCATCTTATTTCAAGCGAACTAAGATATTTGCACTGGAAACCAAACCAAAATTACTTGGTAAGCTTTTGTGTTCTTGCGGTGAACATAAAGATGTGGCTCATGATGAACGTGCAGATAAAAACAGACGCCACTCGATGACGTTACCAAAAGTCCACCAGTCGGACAGAGCAACGACCCGAATAAAACTCAGGTGCAACATCAGACGTATCAAGCAGAACAAACTGTTTATCTACAGCGGAGGCTCATTAAGGAAACATAAAATTGTCATTTTTGTTTCCTTAATGAACAGATAATGTTTTTATGGCTCCGTAACGCCGCGTGAAACAGGAATGCTGCATCAGTCTCGTCAACGTTTATATGTTCAAATTTCCTGGAGAATCCAGTGATTCCTGCAATAATTCAGCACCTCTAAGCCTCGTAGCGCTCCTGAATGGGCCTCTGCTGCCTTTCAGTGGGAACACAACTAGTTGCTGAGTAGGCAAAGCAGTCACCTCCCTGGGTCAACTTAGGAGGGTTGCTTTTATTAGGCTTACAGCAGTCAGATAACGAACCGTCATTTGTTGAACTTGCTTCAGAGTCCAGGCCTAAGTGGGACAATGGGTGTGTTTGATTCTGTAGCACATGCGGCTGGTACAGAGGTCAATATGGAAGGTTTCTATCTATTTCTGTCCTTCAAATTATATCCAGAGAAGTGCTTACACTTCTTGTTGTAGTATTACCTTTGACTGATTTGGTGTCCGTGTTGCACCTGCTTGTTGTAGTGCTTTGACATGATCAGAACCACAGGCAATGTGATTTAAGTAATAACCACAGTCATGTATGTTCAAGGTTTCCCCCAGAAGACTTGCTAAGCCTGGTGATGGGGTGCAAGGGCAGCCATTCATCCAGCAGTTCGTCGTGTTTTTGAGTTAAAAAATGTTCCAAGTTTTCAAGGAAATTTTAAAATATCACTTGATAATAATGTGTTAATAAAAGATTGGAAGATTAATACCTGAACACCAACTGCCTTAGAAATGCAAACATTTTAAAAAGACTTAAACAAGCAATGCTTAGCCTGGTGGGGGCACAAGGAAAGCCTGGTGGCCCGCCAGGCTCGTAATACACTGGGAGAAACCCTGATGTTTAACCTATGCACTTAAGTACTACTAGTATAGTATATTACTTTTCAGTTTTTATTTTTATAAAAAATGTACAAATGTAACACCTACAGTGCTGAATAATAAAACTATTTCTCTTTTGCTGTTTTTGTTATCAGTTAAATATTTCACATCATCAAACAAATTCCCATTTCCGATAAAGAGAACCTAATAAATATAAAACACAAACAACCACAGCAACGCATTCAGATTTATTCCAGACTTTGACTTTGGCATGAGCGATAAATTAATTTTATCAATTAATCAAGTTTTCTGTTTGTGAAGATATAATATTTGGAATATCTGGATTTTGTTTTTTTCCAACAATGAACTCCTTGGATTTCCACAGCTCAGAGTGATGCTGGCCCACCCAAGAACCACCATCTTTTTTTTTTTTTTTTTTTTTTGACAGCATCTATTTAGTTAAACTTTTTTTCCAGCTCAACTCACAGAAGAAAGGATAGAAATAAAAGACAATTTAAAAGCCAAGATATTTTCTGTAATTTGTACTTTTTGAGAAAAACAAAACAAAAAAAACAAAAAAACAAAAAAAAAACGGGCAATATCACCCAGTTCTACGTTGACTAGGCTATTCCATAATGTCTTTTTCCTTGTTTGTTTTTGCTGATGTGCTTCAGATTATTATCCTCTCGCAATAATAAGCGTAAGGTCAAAAACTGATGGCAGGACATTCTCCTCAAGGATTGACTGCTGGAGAGCAGAATTTATGGGAAGTTGTCCACAAACCTTCACACCTGGAATTGAACTTAGTAGACAAATAAAAAAGTAGAAAACTACTCTGTACGTGCTCAGGGTTGCAACATGACTTAGGAGGGAATCAAGTCTCATCCAGAAGGATAATCACAAAAAGGCAAGTTATACAATTCAGCTCATTGTAGCCTGGATAAGCTGCTAAACACTGAAATCTAATTCCTGTGCAGAATCCTCAAGGAACAAGGCGACCATTATTTTCTGAAAAAGTTCTATATTAACAACAGGTTGGCAAGCCCTGTTTTAGATGTTGTTCTGGGTTTTCTGTGATTTCCTGGTTGAGTCGTTGATGAGCCTTCAGTGATTTTGGTACCACAAGCAAGCGTTAACGCCCCCACTCCACCTGTTCTCCCTGTGTGTAGAAACTTGCTCTCACTGAAACCCCAAAGTCTTTGAAAGAACTTTGCAGACCTAATTCCAGACTGAGGATATCATGCGGTTTGTTTTTTTATCTTCAGATAAGAGAATGACAGAGATATAGAAATAATCAGGGAGTAACTGGTGAAATGAAACTTAATTGTGTTTGTTTTTTTATGTTTAATTACAATTAAATTATGATTCACTGAGAGGAGCAATCCGTCTTCGAAATTTAAATCATTTCAAAAGTGCATTTTAGTTTTTTTCAGGTTACCTTTGATACAAACTTTAGCTCAAAGATCTGAAACATTTAAATGTGATAAAAAATAGAAGTAATTTGTAACACTTTTGCATTAATCAAATTAATTCTCCATATATTGAAATTTGTCTGACACAGTATTCACATTTATTTTCATTGTACATGCTGTTTGGGTCAGCAAACTTTTATAAACTAAGACAGCCTGCTTAGACTTAAATAACTCCACCTAAAATACATTATTTATTGCATTAATGTAACATTTCCTTACATCAGACTAGGAATCGATGTGGAAAATTACTTTAAATTGCCATTTGTTAAAGTGGGAGCGAAACAAAAAAGTCCTGTAGTGTTTGTTTCACTCCATACTAAACTTTAGAACCGATCCTAAAAATTTAAGAAATGAGAAGAGTGGTGCAATGAGAGGCGCCGATCGTGGAAACAATCAGAGATGATCCAGAATTTGAACATAAAAGTTAAGGCATGTGCCATTTTAAAATGCATGCATGCACTCAGGCAACGGATAATAACCGCAAACAAACCCTGAGCGCGCTGCAGCACGTCACTGTGGGTGCGCTGTTTAAACATTTCAATGACAAGCGCAAATATCTGAATGGCATGTGCGCTGCGATGTCCCTCACGACGGTCACGCTCCGCTCCGCCCTCAGAGATAATCCACTAAAGTGACGCCTCAGATGTGGGCTGAACGTTCCGGGCGCTCCGGGAACAAAGCCGCGTTCCGGCCACTGAAACCTGAACAAGGGTCGTTTAAATGCCAAGCCCTTCTCCTGCAGCTGATAACCACCACATCTCCGTGGCCGGCGTGTGTTATTTATGCAAACAAAAGCCTCAACTGTTGATATTCAGCAGGTGTGTCGTTGTAAAGGTTTAGAAAACCCGTCAGCAATATTCTGCTGATTGTCGCTACAAAGGAGGTCTGACCTCTGACCCAGCTGGCCTGACTTCTCTCTGAAAAAGGTTGTTGCTTTAGGCTTTAGCCAGTTTACCTGGATAAACCCATTAACTCTGCACATTTTAACTAAGTATTTTCCCTTTCTTTATTACCACACTCATTGACGAGTGCAATTTAAATAAACGATCCCTGTGATGTTGAATGATGCTGAGATGTTTGTGCGTGTGTGCAAGTAAAAGTGCCGCTTTTGCCATATCATATCATTGCATCGTCATGCTGACAAGGCAGCTATTTAAATGATAGAAGCACTGTTTACACCTTAGATAATGGTGCTCGAGGAGCCAGTTTTTAGCGTTAGACCAAACAAGAAGACTCAGACAGAGCTGGAGGAATGTTTTATCAGCTTGAAAGATGTGACTGAGAATCACGCATCCTAAGAACCAACAACTAACTTAAAACCAATGAAAATACCCAAGAAAATACCTAACAAACGCATGATAAATTTAATTCAGGAACTATCTGCTCTGTTTGAGCTGTAGTGGCCAACGCTAATTTCTGGTGAGGTTATACTTGCCCTGCCGTATTTTCTCTTTGCTGCTCGCAAACAAACTTTAGCTTAGCGTCTGCCACTTACTGAACTGGAGGGTAGCAATTAGTGTTACTGGAGTGTAAAATGATGGAACTGCACCATTTTTAAAAACTAATTGGTAAGTACATATCAGCGAATAGATGAATCTGTGGATACTGAATCATGAATAGATGGACGTTCGCTGCAGTCAAATGCAGTAATAAATTTTTTATTTTATATATCTCACTTACCTATATATGTCTTATTACAAAGATATTCTTACAGCAAAAACAAAGTACATTTTCTGTTAAGCCGCACTACATGTTTAAAAATAAAGACAATGGAAAATCCTTAAATAAATTAATTAAATACATTTTAAAAAGGTATGAAACCTTCGAAATACATACCGTACGCTTTTTTTTAAACCAGAACTTTATGTATACATGAAGCCCGTAAAGCCGAAACCAAGTAGGAGTTTAAACCTTTGAGGTTAAAACATTTATTAGCATTAGTTCACCAAACATGCGACAGACTGGCGACCTGTCCAGGGTGAACCCCGCCTCTCGCCCGGAAAGTAGTTGGAGATCGGCACCAGCAACTCCCAACCCCATTAGGGACAAGGGCGAAAGAAAATGGATGGATGGATTGTGATCACCAAACACATCCTCAGAAACTGCAAACAGGGCTATAGGTCAAGAATCCCAAGATTTTTATTCCTTTTAATAAAATGGCTAGATTTTTTTTATTTATATCAATTTACAAACAAGGACTAATTGTAGAAATAAGATTCAATTAGACTTTAAATACGTTAAAGTAAATATTAAAAAAGACAGAAAGAAAAAGAGCATGGAGGGGAAAAGGGGGGCACCCTGGCTAGTTTCGCCCAGGACTCCAGATGCCTACAACCGCCTCTGGTTGAAATACAACACAGCTGCTGAGAGAGAGTAAAGTAAATGTTTTAGGGTTTTGCTAATGATTAATTACCCAGCTGTCGCCGCACTGAACGAATCGATCTTCAGTAAAACTATTGGTCAGAGAGCAGGTTCACCGTTTCCCCTGTTACCGTTCAGTTGTTATGGCAGGTCAGGTGCCGCACATGCTAACACTTAGCATATAAACACAGCCGAAATTAACGCGGCATTTCACACGCGCTGAATAATTGTTCCAGTTGTGTAGCCGTACATGCTCAGTCTCAGTGTTTGCGTTATTACTGTACGTGTCCGGTACGACTCTCACCGCCGAGAAGCGTCTTAAAAACGAGCCCCTGGACACGCGGCTTTTCGGTAAAAGGGACAGAAACGTCTTACTCACAGAACTCCGCGATGTAGAAAGAGACGACATAATTCTCCTCGCACCATTCCAGCGTTGAGGTGGGCCGCCCCCAGTATCCCTGCCTGTCTGTCGAGGGAGCCATGATGGAAGAGGAGGAAGCGGAGGGGCACTAACGGGTTTGTCGTCCCATCACAGCGCGCGCCGTGCGCGAGCAATGCGCGCGCGAGCCCTCCTTTCACTCGGGAGCTCGAGGCGGACTGGCAGATAGAAACAGCTGAACTGGACCACCATTACAACAACACATCAGAACATGCAGAATATTTTTACGAGAAAAATTAGATGCTTATTCATTTGGTTCTAAAAATATAATATGACACGTAGGCTACTAGTTGAAAACAGTGGCGGAAATCTAGGAATGGAAACTACACCAAAAGTTGATAGCACAGTTTTACTTTAAAGTATTATTTAACGTTAAAGCAAAACAAATCAGCCGGAACCCAAAACAAGTAGACGGTTAATCAAAAGTTTTATCACAAAAGAATAAAAGGCGTCGAGGGGACTCAACAGGGTGAGGAAAAACTAGGAGGGCAGGAATCCAGCCGGGGTTGGGGAGGTAGGGTGAATGGATGGTGGGAGGCCTAGGGAGGTCTCAGGGGACAGAGAGACGACCGGGACAAGATCCACCAACCAAAGGGTCTCAGCAAAGAAAATCCAGTAAACAGAAGACTAGAGGCAGGGTCAGAAACAGGAGGTCAAAACTCTTCCAACAGCAGATGGACAAGGCAAAAAAAAATCTGTAGTCAAAAAAACAGGCAGGATCAGAAAACCAGAAACTCTTTGAAACGCAACACAAGGCTTGAAAGCTGTAACTGGGGCCACAGACGATGTGGCACTGAGCAGCTGTTTAAAGCAGGTGAGGGTAATGAGCAATCAGCACAGTCAAGGTGGAGCTGAAGGCCTGGAATCATGACAATTGTTACCACACTTACAAGATTTAGACATATGTAAGGCTAGTTTGAACATACACAACTGTTGCCGATTTGGTTTGGTGTTTCAAAGTTTATTTTTGTTGTAAAGCTTTTATGTAGTCATGTAAAAACCGCAACATTACTAGATATTATTTTCTCTCAGATTAAAATAAACATAGGGGAGAAGGATGTTGGAACAGCAGTACCCGTATGTAGTTTAACCATAAAGCCGCTAGATGGCGATAAAGGCTCGGGAATATTTCAGAATGCAATAAAACATTAATATGTACAAAAAATAATAATTCCAATGAGAAAAACATAACATCAATATTATTGTTATTATTTACTGCTTTCTGTGTGTTAATAGGATAAACCTCACATTGGGGATTGCTGACATAAAATTACACATGCAAGTAATTACATGATAATTAAAAAAAAAACACAGCTACATGTTTTCTCACATTCTTTATTTTAAAAGAAGGAAATGCCTCACAGACTTTTTTTATCCTCAAAGATGAAAGACATTCTTTTAAAAATGAAGAATATTTAGGTGAATCATCTGTTTCCAAGTGCATCAGGAGAGCAGAAAAAAAACAGCAGACTGCAACAGTGCAAAGAATAGAAACAAAAATATAGTTACCACTTTTGGAAAAAATATGGCTTTGCTGCCTTTTTTTTTTTGACTCAAATCTTAGAATTTGCCAAAGACAAACACTGAAATGCTTCATCTTGAAAATAATCCATTCAGACATGACAGTTTAACAAATAATTGACCGCTATCATCCAAATTGTAGTATTTTTATTTTTTAGTTCTCAATCTATTATGTAAAATATGAAGTAACTTATTGTCATTTGGAAAACTCAGTTGGAAAAATACCTAACACAATTCCCGCATTCTGTGTTTTGGAATGGATTTTATAACAGGGGAATACAAATTATACATCAAAACATATCCAGAACACACAGATTCAGTTATAACTCATCTCTCATTTTTTCTCCTTTGGGCCTGACCATACGGCCGATGAACAGGAGGGAGTTTGTTTTCTTGTCCTTGATGAGGAAAACGAACGGGTGGTCAGCATAAAACAGCTTTGGGTTTTTGAGTCTCTCTGTGCCAAAGATGCTGGTATCAATTTCATTTCCATGAGTGTCCCATTCCAAGGCGGCGGCATGGAGTACGCTGGACAGATAGAGATTCTTCTTCCCAGAGACGTTGGACAGATCAGCTTTGGATTTGTCCACAGCCTCGGTGAGGCCCAGGTCCTGAAGGTGCTTCTAAAAAAAATAAAAAAATTGAGGGTGAGAATCTCAGAGTGATGAATTTTCTCCATATGAAGTGTGGCATGTTTTACCTGCAGGCTGTGACTAACTTCCATGCCGACTTTAGGCAGAGAGACAGCCACTGCTGTCGGCTTCATTTTTCCCATCCACGTGTCCAGCTGCTTTTTACTAAGCATCTTCTCTAGTCTGGCCAGAGGCTCCACATGGTAGGGCATGATGAACACCACTGTGGACTTCTTGTGAGCCAAAGGCATGCTCAGAAGATACAGTTTATTGGTTGTGTCATCAAAGAAGTCAAATAGACCTGAAAAAAACCGTGGCACATATAAAGATCCAATGTCTGTTCTTACACTCCACCCTGAGGAACCTCTTAAAGGGGCAATATTATGTGTTTTCCAGGCACATAGTGCCATTTTATAGTACAGTCAATAACTATGTAATTTCAGTTGTTATAAAACTGTTTTATATATATATATATCAAAAATGACTTAAAGACATTTTACTTTGTAATTTAAGGCCTTCAAATTGGGTCTCTTTCTCTTTAAAACTCCTGATTTTTCTGACACTCCACCTTCAGGAAGTCATTACTCACTACATTACTCCACTATCAACATTTACTGTACAAATTAGGGTATAAATGAATATAACTTTGACCGCTAGATGGCGTCAAAGCGTTTCCAATACCTTTTTTTAATTGCCGGTTTGGGCTGAAAATGCAACAAACATTTCATAGGGGTTAATGAAATGTACAAAAACACACACAAAAAACTACCCCT
The DNA here is from genome assembly GCA_903067055.1 of Poeciliopsis paucimaculata. NCBI lineage: Eukaryota > Metazoa > Chordata > Actinopteri > Cyprinodontiformes > Poeciliidae > Poeciliopsis > Poeciliopsis paucimaculata. The sequence goes on from CAEGAD010009483.1 coordinate 25,798, forward strand.
TTAAGTAAAATAGTTTTGTGTCACATCTGTAATTTGTGAATCAATCTAAGCAGTTGGTGATCAGAAACTATTTTTCCACAGTTTTTGTAGTGTGACCAGCACAAAAGTTCCTTATGTCTATCCCTCCCCCCCAGCAGAGAAAAGCAGAGATTCTGTCACCCACCTGTGCGGTGCATCATCTGTAATGCCACGGTGTAGCTGCCGGACACCAGGAACCCTCGGTTGTCCACCATTGTGGGGTGGAACTGCTCGTCCCAGTGAGCTGTGAGGAAAGGCCAGGCTTATTTAGAGTTCTTTCAGATGAAAGAGTTCAATTCCACACAGAGACACGTTCACACACTTACGTTTGAAAAACATAGCATTGACGATCATCGCTCCGTCGGTGTTTTCCACCTCTTTGGTGACCTCGGGCAGCTTGCCGTCGGTGGACGTGGCGGCCCACTCGTTGATAGCGTTAACGGCACTCTTTTTATCTCTGAAGTTGATCTTGGAATGGTCACATTTATAATGCTTTTTGCTGCTCTTCACAAAATCCTCCGCAAAGGTGACGGAGCTTGGGCCGTAGAGGCGGTTGCTGATCTTCCAGGTGACATTGCGCTCTTTTGGGTCGCTCACCTCGGCGAGAAGCTCCGCCAAACCGGAGTGCAGCTGCTCGTCCTTAACCTTGGCTGCGTTCAGGATGGTCTTCACTTGGGCAGCGGTGGAACCCTTCCCCCCGAGAGCCACCAGCCCCAGGGAGGAGGCCACTACCACGGGGGAGATGAGGATGTTCTCTGCTCCTTTTTCCTTTGCCACGTTCTGGTAGAGGCTGATAGCCAGATTGGCACTGTTGTCAGCCAGTATGGTGGCATGGTTGCTAAGGACTTTATCTGCTGTTGTAGCCGTGGCAGCTGGGATTGCCGGCGCCAGAAGGGCCAAGGACACCAGGAATGTTAGCCACATTGTTACAAAACCTGGAAAGAACATAAAGTCAGTAATCAGTGTAACAAACAAAAACTTTATCATTTATTTTTGTTGTTGTTGTTTTTGTTTTTTTTCTAATTGTGTGTGAAACTTCTGCATACAAAAGAACAAACCCCCTATTGTTTGGTCAAATGTTTTTTTTTTAAGGAAGTACAAGCTTTGTCGTCCTCTCCATAGTTTTGGCATTATTCTGGGAGAGTAATCTAAAGACCATCCCCTTGTACTATCTGGTTGATATGTAGAGAGGTCTGGGCTCTCTGCAGTTGAGAAAAGATTGCTTCCTGGATACATGGACTCTGATGAGGTTTTAAATGTTATCCAATTGCTAACGTTTGCCTGTAACACATGTAATGCAGCGGTTCGGTGCTATGAAGCTTACCGGAAATTGCCTTCACTGTAAACAACCATCCCCCACTGCGAGGAGAGGGAGGTGTTGAGCCGAAACATACGACTGTTTAATGTTTAATTCAATATTTGGTATAATGAACGGCTTTGTTCACTTCCTCAGCTGCCATTGCTTAAACTACCGACAGACAACAACTCTAAAACACTGCAGAAAAATCTACGTCATTCTTCATAACTTCCCCTTCTGTTTGGTGATTGGCCCAGTTGAAATTCTACCGGAGGGAATCTGAGTCAATGGGAGAAATCTCACACTGAGCTGTGAACCAAGATTTGAATCCTGAATAGTGAAAGAAGGCAATAGCTTGACTGGGTAGGAGACTATTTCTATAATTGTTATTCTTGGATGAAGGAACTACTAAGGCTTAAATCTGATGTGAACATCAAACTACTTAATTGTATGTATAATTTGGACCATTGTGAATTGACAAAAATACACCACAAACTCAAATATTCACCTTTCTTGTTAAAATTTATCAAAATTCTTTTGGAAGTCAGAACTACGTATAGAAAACTCCCAGAAAAGACTTTGTGCGACCACGTCAACAGTTTTGGATCTATCTGGTCTACTTGATCTGAGATGCTCATGACTAGGCTCTGCACTAGATTTCAGGTCTCAAATGTCATCTTCCAGTGGAACGAATGTGGTTGAATCTGATTGGCTCCATGTTGTGTGGGAAAAGAGGCTGCGTGCTGCCACACGTGATGCAAAACTTTTGCTCTGGTCCCCTTTCAGCGTCCATGAGCCTGAAGGAGAGAGTCGAACTGCTGCATGACAACAGGCTGCTTGTGTGCTGCAGCTTCCCAGGCGTGTTTTCTACCCGCTGATTTAAGGCTTGAAACCAAAATAAAAAGATGAAGCAATGTCTGGCTTCACTTGGATCAGTTTTTTTCTGCTCAGCAACATTTTTCTAACCTTGGTGTACCTTGGATACCGACTGTTGTTGGCAGCTTTCGTGAGATTTAAAAGTAATTTATGTCCAGATTAGACATAAGCATTATTATAATGTGTTTATAAACAGAAAACTACTGAAGAAGAAGAAGAAACATCCAGCTTCCTAAATAAAATCAGATCCAAAGCTGCAGCCATCTCACATGATCACACCCACCCGCTCATTCATTCTGGCTTACAGACTTCAACTTCCACTCTCACCAACAGGTTTCAAACACCATCCGTGCAACAGAAACTTTAACACCAGAGCACAGGCAGACAGACAGACTAAATGTCTGGATATTTGTTCTCCAAGACTCCCTCCCTCCTCCATACTCCCAGTGTTTACCTTATTAGGCCTTTGGAATAACTCAGCAAGTTTGCTGTCTAGTTGGGTTCACATAGGTCCACAAGCTCCAGCCTTCTGAGCATGAAGTCGGAGTATCTCACAGAAGAGAACAAAAGTTTGAGGAAAGGAGTTCCTGTGCTGGGAGAGAACAAAAATCTCTGCCCTGGGCTCCTATTTCTAGGCCGTCCCACCCAGGAGGAGCAGTGAGAGAACAAAATACTCCCAGGTCCTAAAGCCCGGGTCTGGAGTTCGTAGCAATGGGGTTGAAATCAAAATATGTTCTTCAGTTGATTTTAGTGGAGGATTTTAATACAACTTTAGCTTTATTTAACCATATTTAGTGCAGCCTCATAGGATACTTTGCAAAAATATTCATACTTTTGAATCTTTCTCACAGTACTAGATATTATTATTAGTAAAGAATAAACAAAACATGTCTCATTCACCTTCACAGTTTGGTGCAATTTTGTGTCAGTGTTTTTCATAAAATCCCCTAAAAATGAGATTGATGTTTGTGATTGTAAAATTACAGTTTCAAGTTTAAGGGACAATAACACTTCTGTAAGACACTTTTCTCGTCTAAACTTCCTTTTCCTTCCCCTCCTCTTCCTGCAGCTACATATTTGTGTCGTCATCTAGGGCTAAGGAGGCCTATTTATATATGAATCAAAGGCAGATGTTGATTTTAACACCCTTGGTAAGGCTCCATGCGTGAGTCTGTGCTAAACTGAAATTGTTAACTGTCAAAATATTAAAAGATTATTCTCTTCACACCCTATAATTTGGAGGGCGTAGGGTCAAGTTAGCCCTACGCCAAAATGGGGTACATGGCTAACTGTTGTTAGCCATGTACAATTCTCTTTGTGTTTTCTACCCAACTAAAGGATTTACCAGCATCTTTATTGTCTGAAACTGGAGCCTGAGTTAAATGTAAAGGAATCCCACCTCCGATGTCACATCCTCCTGAGAGTTGCACATTGTTTGGAAGAGGATCATACTGCAGGAAGTAGCAGAAGCAGCGGATGTATATCCGGCACAAAGCTGCCAATACACTTAGTCACTACAGCTCTAGAGCCATTTTTGTTCACTTTGGGTTGGATGGGAAAACCAGACATGAGAGATTTAGGCAACGTTAAAAAAACTCAGCTTGACATAATACTGGCCCTAACAGTAATTCTGTTGTATGCAGAAAATGTTGATTAAATTATGCCATTATAACTTGTCAACCAGTTAAGCTATTTGACAAGAATGGTAATGTTGTTACCTTGGTTACCTCCCTTGCTAATTAGTTAATGCTAAAAAAAATACAATTCTCTTTATTTTCTGTGCAGACGTTGTGCTCACTGTTGCTTGATAAATAAATCTTTGTTGACACAACAGAAAGAGCAATGGCAGGGAGCATGATGATGATGATGATGATGATGATGATGATGATGATGCAGGGTCTTCTCAACTAAGCAGAGATTAGAACTTCACTCTTATTCATGCTTAAAATATTTTTGTCAGTACTCAGTAGATAATCTGAGACTGTCATTCAGCAACAATGTCTTCATTCTGAGGCTTCTTCAGCTTCATCAGTTTTCAAGACTGACTGCTACTGGAGATCCTTCCTCCCCGAACATAACAACCCACTGAAGATACTTAGATGATACAAGTCACAACACCATTTATTTTACCTTTGGGGCAAATAAGGTATTCGTGAACTGAATTGAAGATTCCTCACAGTGTACAAAGCACACAACAAAAAACACAGACAACTCATTTCAAGCAAATTCAGTTTATTTATGTAACAAAACCAGCTGATTGCATGAATACTTCGACACAATCCCCCATCGTGAGCAAGCACTGGGCAACTGTGGGGAGGAAAAACTCCCTTTTAACAGGAAGAAACCTCCAGCAGAACCAGGCTCAGGATGGGCGGCCATCTGCTTCAACCGGCTGGGGACTGGAGGTGCAAGCCAGGGCTTCTCTCTGCTTGTCTGTCTCTCTCTCTCTGTCTCTCTCTCTCTCTGTCTCTCTCTCTCTCTTTCTCTCTCTCTCTCTTCCTCTCTCTCTCTCTCTAGATAGGGAGGGAGGGAGGGAGGGAGGAACGAAGGGAGAGATGGAGGGAGAGATAAAGGAAGGAAGGGAAGGAGGGAGTAAGGGAGGAGTGGGTAGAGAGGGACAGATTGAGGGAGATATGAAGGGAGGGAGGAGGGGCTGGAGGGACAGAAGGAGGAAGAGTGGAATGAGTGGAGAGAGGGTGAAAGGGAGAGAAAGGGAGGGAGGGAGGAACAGAGGAGTCGGTGGAAGGAGGGAAAGATAGAGGGAGAGATGAAGGGAGAAATGAAGGGAGGGAAGAAGAGGAGATGGAAGAGAAGGAGGAAGAGAGGAGTGGGTAGAGGAAAGGAGAAATGAATGGAGAGATAACTGAAGGGAGGGAGGAAAAGAGGAGTGGGTAGAGGGAGGGAGAGATGAAGGGAGGGAGGAAGAGAGGAGTGGGTAGAGGGAGGGAGAGATGAAGGGAGGGAGGAAGAGAGGAGTGGGTAGAGGGAGGGAGAAATGAAGGGAGAGATAAAGGAAGGAGGGAGTAAGGGAGGGATGGAGGAAGAGAGGAGCTGGTGGAGAGAGGGACAGATGGAGGGAGATATGAAGGGAGGGAGTAAGGGGTGGAGGGAGGGAAGGAGGAAGAGCAGAATAGGTGGAGGGAGGGAGAAATGAAGGGAGAGATAAAGGGAGGAAGGAACAGAGGAATGAGTAGAGGGAGGGAGAGATGAAGGGGGGGGAAGAAGAGTGGAATTGGTGGAGGGAGGGGAAAATGAAGGGAGAAATAAAGGGAGGAAGGGAAGGAGGGAGGGAAGGAGGAAGAGCAGAATAGGTGGAGGGAGGGAGAAATGAAGGGAGAGATAAAGGGAGGAAGGGAGGAAAAGAGGAGTAGGGGGAAGAGAGAGGGATAGAGGGAGGGAGAGATGAAGGAGGAAGGGGGAAGGGAGGGACAGATGAAGATAGGAAGCAGTAAAGGGAGGGAGAGATGAAGGGAGGAATGGGTAAGAGAAGGGAGAGATGTAGAGAGGGTGGAAGGGGAAGGAAAGGAGAGAGGGAAGGAGGAAGAGCGGAATAGATGGAGGGAGCTAGAAATGAAGGGAGCGATAAAGGGAGGGAGGAAAAGAGGAGTGGGTAGAGGAAGGGATAGATGGAGGGAGAGATTAAGTGAGAGATGAAGGAGGAAGGGGTAAAAGAAGGGAGAGATGAAAGGAGGGAGGAAGGGGGAAGGAGGAAGAGTGGAATGGGTGGAGGGAGCAAGAAACGAAGGGAGAGTTAAAGGGAGGGAGGAAAAGAGGAGTGGGTAGAGGGAGGGGGAGATGAGGGACAGATGAAGGGAGAGAGAAAGGGAGGAAGGAGTAGAAGAAGGGAAGGACAAATGGAGGTCTATCTAGATAGATCTACAGGTATAGATAGGTAGGTATAGGTTGTGAGTTTTCAGCTTAATTGAACTCGTGTAGGCGTACTTACCTCCATACTTACCTATCCATAGCTCTGTCCTGTGTGTGGATCTGATTTGGACCTTAAAAGAGAGACACACAGTTAGAAAGAAATCACAAACGACAGAGAAAATTGAGGTGTGATTTCAGTAATATTCGCTGAACGCAGTGTCTCATCCTGTGATGCTAATGGTAATTTATGGTGGGAGACAGTAGTCATTTATGGTCATTGAGCCCGTCAGAGTCTTCATCAGCTCTATTGGATCCATTATCTTCCATTTTCAGTATGCATTGTAGGCCTGTGAATGAGAGCAGAGTTAGACATGATTTGACTTGTGTTTGTATAGTGAGAATAAAAAGATGTATTGTTGAAGACATACCATGTCCTCTGCAAAAGGGAAAGCAGGAAACTCTTCAAGTGGAAAGCTCATGGCATAAATGGGGTAAACCAGAACTGATTAATGAGCAGAAACAACGCAGAAGACAGCCAGGTCAATGATTTTTACTCTAAAACACAGAATCTACCATTTTTTGCTTAATGTGGAAGTACCAAAAACCAGGAGGCATGTGATGAAGAAAACGAAAATGTTGTCCCTGTGCTTCATTTTGGGGAATGGGCTATGAATGGCGGCCCTCCTGTTTTCAAAGTGGGATTCTTCTTCTGCTATCATCCGTGCTTCAGTGTTCATGTTGAAGCTAGTGTGACGGATGGGTTCTATGTCTGAATCTATCTCCGAGTCTACGTATGGGATAGTTTCTGCATCAGAGTCCATGTCTATATATGGAATGGTTTCTGCATCTGAGTCCGTGTCTATGTCTACGTATGGAATGGTTTCTGCATCTGAGTCCATTTCCATGTACATGCCCATGTTTCTGCGAGGGACGGAGTCTACTGTCGAGTATGTGCCGAAGTTGGCACATCTAGAACTCTTTTGCTCCCTGAAGTCTCTGCATGGGTCAAATAAAACAAGTGAAAATAGTTACATTGGGATTATTGAGTTAAGAGTATGCATAAAGGTGGACATATTGTGTGTCCAGCTTACTTATAAGAATATTCCTTGTAGGAGATGGTGGGCAGTCCCTCCGAGTTGTAGTAACCCGATAATTGTAGTCGAGGACTTCTTCTCATCGTGACTGTAAATGGAAAGGGAGACACAAAGAGACGGTTAGTGATTCACAGCACATTTCTATTCTCTACGATAGGCCACAAATTGTTGAAATTCAGAAGGAATTTCAACAAGAAACTGTAAAACAAAAACTGATCAGAAAACTTGTACAGAGACCTAGCCCACCTTTTAATATAACTTTACAAAAAACAAACAAACAAAAATAAATAAATAAATAAATAAATAAATAAATAAATAAATACGATCCAAAAATATCAGCTGTGGAGTTCCCCAAGGCTCCATTTTTGGACTGTGTGAGGGGTGGGGCATATGCATTTATATATGCATATGCATATATAAATGCATATGCATTGATATATAGATCTATATATAGATATATATATAGATCTATATATAAATATATAGATATATATATATATATAGATCTCTCTCTCTATATATATATATATAGATATATAGATC
>CAEGAD010009493.1:0-21574 GCA_903067055.1 Poeciliopsis paucimaculata
GAGACCCAATCTTCTAAGACCAAACAAAAGAAACAAAAGAAAAACAGATGGAACAGTTCAACCTTGCCTGCTCCTTCACTATCATGTTTACGGGATGCAAAAACTAAACTCTCTATCCTCCTGCAAGGAGGGAAAACAGCAAGTTCCCAGACAACCGGTCTGGGGAAATTCAGCAACCCTGGGAAAACTTCCTTCAGTAGACACATCTTATTTCATTAGTTTATGCACCTTCTGCAACTGCACAAAAAACATTTCAACTGTTATACCAGAAACCTTACATTTATATGGTGCATAAAGGAACATTATTTAATTCAAATAAAACATTTTGCCTTTAAAGAAAAACCCCTTCACACCTCGTCCCCAGAGACTAGAGAGCCCGACCCAGAGTCCACAGGATCAGCTTCCTCAATGGAAGGCATTGAGGAAGCTGTGGCAGAGCTTCCTCAATGCGAAGCAAAATGATTGGTTCTCTTTTTTCATTATAGCCTTATTATTTTTAACATACTTTATCTGAGTATCTGTATCTCAATTCCTCAATTGAAGAATTGAGGAGGTCTTCAAGTACTCCGCCCACCGGCCCACAACGTCCCGAGTCGAGATCAGCAGCACACCATCCCCACTGTAAACAGTGTTGGTGCTGCACTGCTTCCCCTCCTGAGATGCCGGATGGTGGACCAGAATCGCCTTGAAGCTGTGTGGAAGTCTTTCTCCATGACCTCTCCGAACTCCTCCCACACCTGAGTTTTTGCCTCAGCAACCACCCGAACCGAGAGTTTAATAAATTAAAAATTATTAATCATTTAACAATTAAAAACTTACATCATTGGATGGACTGACATATAAAGCAGGATTTTTGGTATTTCAAAGAACAATAATTCATACGGAGTAAATGTAATTAGTTACCCGACTTTGCAAACAGCTTGGCTGAGGTTGAAGTGTTGCAGCAACAAGTTGCCTTGGCTGGTTGCTGCTCAGTTCTGGTTTAAATGAAGAGTTTTTCCTGCATCTGTTTTTCCTGCCTCACTGAATCCTGCTGGTTTTTCTCAGGCTGATGACAATGGTTTAGTTCTGTGTTCCTATAAACTTTCAAATCTTCACCACATCATGTTTTTAAAACCATATTTTTCCTTAATTTCCTTCCCATTTATATATTTTCTAAGATGTGCGTAGTTAAATACTTTCACAGTGCACATTGTGTTCCAGAATATTATTTATTAATTGTCCTGCTTCTGGTTAATGTTTCTTGGTGATTGAAAACCTGAGTTTTCACATTCAGATAAAAAGACAAACATGAAAGTTCATAAAGCAGTGGGTTGAGTGGAGCTGTCAGAGAATCCCGCTCTCTCTGAGCGTGACGTTAACAGCCTGGATGAGCGTTTGGCTGTAGCTCAGCAGTCTGCCGTCATAAACCAACTGGTCTGAGGTCAGATCGGTTTGCATCTGAGCTCTGAAGAGAAACACAGAGAAAAACTTCAGTCATATAAAACAGGAATAAATGGATGGTTACATTCGTTTACACATATTTTCAAGGTTTGCTTTTCACCCCTATGAAAGTTATTTTCCTTTCTCTTGTTTGCTTCTAAATTACGTTGCATGATCAACAAACTTTGTGGCTTTTTCTTTCTTGATGAGAAAAAATACAAAAATCTAGAACAATATATTGGCACCATTGTACATGGAAAAAAAAAAATAAAGTGTCAATTTCTGCCAAGAAACTTCTGAGCTCAAATAATTTTAAATTTTTTACTTTTGAAACCCGGAAAATTTTCAAACTTGAAAATTTTACACATTTCCACAAAAATGTATTTAATTTTTGTTGAACAACCAACTGTCTGACGATTTCTCCCAACTTTCTTGCAGACCAGTACAAAAAAATCACATCAGTTTGAAAGGCTGAAAAGCTGAAAAATAAGGATATTATTATATCTGTAACTTCAGGATGTTTTAGTTGGTTTCATAAACATTAATGACTGTTTTAATTTATTACAGTCAAAATGTTTTCTCAGTTTCAGGTTTTGTTATTTCACTAACTTTGGTTAAAAAGTTAAATAGTTATTTTGCACAATGTTTTTAACTTTCATTCGGTTACTTGTTTTCATACTGTAGCTGATGTTTTTGCGATAAAGCGATTAGGTGATTGATTATGGTGAAGAAACAGGAAGTGCCGCTCTACCTGGTGTGGTACATCCTGGCGATGTTCCGGTCCACCCAGGCGCAGCCGTCCATGCCGTAGGACTTGAGGACGCCGTGAACAGAGACGGAGGCGACGAGTCGAGGGTTGACGATGATCTTGAACTTTTCGTAAACGTGTTCTTTGGAGACGGGCTCCTGGTGGAGGTGGGCCAGGAGGTCCACGCCCGGGACGCCGCTCCAACGGGCCGGCTCGGTCCCGCTCTGTGGCAGCGTCACGTTGTTGGGGAACACGTTGTTTTCAAACATGTAGCATTTGTTTTGGGTGTATTTGCCTTCCAGCAGAGGCAGCAGCTCCGTCCAGCTGGAGGGAGGAAAGCGAAACAGTTTTTAAACCATCATCATTGTGATGACTTTCATGTTTCATTTCTGTTATCTGGAAATTAAAACCTGACTGGTGTTTATTTTTGTTGGGTGAGGAATGTAAAGTTACAGAGTCAAAAATAATTTGCAACACTTTTAATTTGACATAAAAGAAAACAAAATGGGGTTAATTTTTTATAGTCATAGTTTCACCATATCATTTATAAACAGGTCATAGATTAAAAATGAAATATTTAAATAGCAAGCTAAATTTTTAGCTTTAAAGCTAAATAAAGTTAGCTTTAAATATTTCAAGCTAACTGGGGAGTTAGCTTTAAAGCTAAATAGTTAGCCCTCAACTGATTTTTCCTGCAAACTAAATATAAAGTTTACATCAAAACATTTAGTTTGTTAACTAAACATTTGGTTTGTAAACTAAAAAAACTAGCTCAGACCTAAGTATTTAGTATTACAGCCAAATATTTAATTTTAAAGCTAAATATTTACAGGGTTCCATTTATAAAGTTACACTGTAAAACACATTTATCATTATCAGAGTTCCAGACTAAATATTTAATGCTAATTATTTAGTTTTCAGTTTGAAAACAAAACAATTTCTAAATATTTCACTTAAAATGTTGCTAGCTAAATATTTGGCTAAAATACAAATTCATTTGGCGATAAGTGGAAGTGGACTATGAAAATAAAAGCTTGGCCTCTGAATAAACTTTCACTGCTGGATTGTGTGGTTTCTGTCGTCACTGAAGCAATGTGATTGTTTTTCGTACGTTTTGACCGTCTGGGGCAGGATTAGTTCGTCCATGTCGTGCAAAGCCACATATTTGGACTGGTACATGTTCCGGTAGAGGCAGTCGTTGAGCGCGGCGATCTGCCCAAAGTAGTGGAGGTCACCGGGGCTGTGTGAGGGCAGCCATCCGTGAGACACATTCAGGAAGCCAGACATGGACCAAGGAATCACCTCCAAGGTACCTGAGGAAGAGGAGGAAGAGGAGGAGCTAAAGGCGACTCGCTGTCAGACAACTTTACTCAGCCTGGATGCATATTGAGGTTGAAGCACAAACATTTAGTTTGCAACCTCAATATTTAACTAAATATTTAATTTGAAACTAGTTTTGTAGCTTCAAATGAAATATTTAGTTTAGAGGTAGAACTTTAGGTCCAACCCAAAGACTTAGCTTGCAATACATATTTATGTTGAAGATAAATCTTTAGCTACAATCTTTGCAGCTAAATTAAAGAGATAATTTAGCTCAAGCTAAAATGTTTATGTTGAAGCTAAAGGTTGAGGTTGAAGCTAAATCTTTAGCTGCAATCTTTGTGGCTAAACCAAAGAGCTACACTGTTTAGTTAGATTGCTGACTAAACATTTAGTCACCACCTTTTTGGTAACTCAGTGAATATATTTAACGCAGTTAAATCATTTTTAGCTGCGTATTGCACCCAATACAGCCTCATGAAAAAACCTGTAAAAACCTTTTTACATGTAATGTACAAATGTTTGAAGTTTTGCGTTCTTCAACAGTGAGACAAAAATAATGTTTAACTTTACTAAACTGAGGCCACATGAGACCGAAACCCATGTTTCTAAAACAGGAACATATTTAATACTGAAACAGATTTGTTTTTACACGGTTACCATAATGAGGATTACACCCTGAAAAACATGTCATAGCCCAAACCGCTAACCTGACCTGCGACTCTAAATGCACCTTCGGTTTGGTGGTTTTGTTTATGTTGCAGCTGCTGCAGAACTGCATTAATAAAACTCAGTAAATTCTGTTTGCTCCAAGATTGACCGAAAAGAGACGATGGATGGAGAGAAATGCAGAACTATCATGGAAGAAAACCATAAACCTCCGTCCAGAAGTACAAGGAGTAGAAAAGCCTACTCCAAATAAAGTCCAAATAAAACCAATTGATAAACTGTGAAAAAACTTTGAAAACCTTTATCGAAGGGGCTCAGTACTTCCTATATGTGCCGAGTCGGCTCAGTTTTATCGGTTCTGGCCCACTTAAGAGATAAAAGATACGTTTTTTATGTGCCACACGAGCTGCTGTAACAACTCAATAAATGTGCAGAAACCGCAGAGGCAGCATGGTCATAAAATAAAATCAGCTTTTCATCCCAGGGGAAAATAATCATCTGAGTGAAAATCTTCAGTCAAATGAAGGTTTGTTTTTACCTCCATTAGAAACTGAAACGTCAGCTGTTTCCTGTTTAAAACTTGGTTTAAAAGGTGAAACGGTCGTCATCCTGAGCAGCTTCCTGTCTGACCATGAAGAAACAACCCAGGCAGGAAGGAAGTCAGACAAAAGGACAGTGAGGTTTGGCTGCTTTGACCTTTTTGTGTGAAATTTACACAGAACTTGTTCTGGAAAAGCATCATAGTTCTGCTCTACTTTACCTTTTCTGGTGTAGTAGTTCAGAACGCGTCGGGTTTTAGCGCTGCAGCTGGTTTTATAGACAAACACTTTGCTCACGCCCAGAAACCGAAACATTTCTAAACTCTGCACCAACTGCAAAACAGAGCAAATAAACGTTAACACATGAGCCATATTTAAATTCCTAAAAGTATTTTAAAGTTCCAGGATGTAACTTTTATAAAAAATATTTCTCTATTTATTTGTTGAAACAATGTTGTTAAAGTTTGGTTTGAGACAGATAATTTGAATAACTCCCAATGCCCACTAGAAACAACCAATCACAGCCAGGAGGCGGGTCTTAGCGCTGTCAATCACCTCTCCATGTGGGCATGCTGTGAAATGCTAGGCTAGTTAGCATGGCAGCCAATAACAGCGTATAAACAGTATTCCTGTAACAGGAAGTACTTTCTCCACCATTAGCACATTTGGCAGCGTGTTCAGAAGGATGATTGACAGCGCTAAGCCCCTCCTCCTGGCTCTGATTGGTTGTTTTTGATGCACTTCTTCAGACAGCAACAGCAGGTCAGGGAAATCTATCTTTTCACAGATTATTTTTCTCATATGGAACTGTCACAACATGGTGATAGTGTCAACAAATATGTAATTTTTTTTTTTTTTTTTTTTTTTTTTACAAACTGCAGCTTTAAAGGTAAAATAAAACCTCTCTCTCTCCTGTGTTTTCCCTCACAGCTCCTCCAGACTAGTGCCAGCAGCAGTTAGCAAACACCTGGTGAACCTGAAAGTCTGCTGAATTCATTGTGCAAACTAAAGCATTCCGACGAACGGCTGTAAAAGGCACCATGGAGAAACATTGTTGAGATAGAACTTCTTAAAGAGACAGGAGCCACTTTCAGTGCGTCTTATTTAGACAGTCTGTATTGTTTACTGATCTGTAAACGGTGAATCATGTTAACAAGCAGGAGAACTGGACTTACCTGCAGCACATTGTTGAAATCAAACATGGTGGACAGACAGACGGTGAAGGTGTGATTAAAGGATTCCGTCTTTTTGTTCTCGTTCTTCACCTCCAAAAATTCAGGCCGATGTTCCTCTGAGAGGAAACAACAGGTGTACATTTTGAGATATTATAGTTTTAAACTTCCACCCCGTGCATGTTGCAGATCTACGGAGCTCCTTCGGTGACAAACTGCTGCATCCCGGATGCACAAATGAGCGTAATCACAGATCCTTCCTCCCAGTAGCGGTTACAACCAGGATAAAAAATAAGTGTCTACATCCCTGATGATGTTTGCACAAATATACATTTTGAACAGCTTAACATTTCCTTTCAATCTGAGTAAACAATCTTTAACATTATTTTCTCATGTTGTAAATTTACCTCACTTGTACTGTCTCTTACTTTTATTTTATTTTTGCCCCATTTTGGATTCTTTTAAAATTGAGGATATTTTTATTCATCAAGTTCAATTAAATATTTGAATAATTTGTACAGTCTGGTAATTAGTCTGGTAATTAGTTCCATTTTACTCAGTTACATTTACTCCAGTAACTTATTATGAGTATATTTTACTATGCTGTATATTTTTTTCTTGAGTGATTTCTTGGACTGATACTTTTTAAAGTAAGATCATTTTCAGGAACAAGGCAGTTCAAAGTGCTTTACATCAATTAAAAGGAAATACAAACAATACAACAAAATCAAAAGGGTAACAACACCAAAAAGACAAAAGTACTACACAATTTAAACTAATATGAGTTTCTCTAAATCTAAAGTTTGTTATTGATTAGTATGAATAAGAATAAGTACTCTGTCGTTTATAAACCAGCAGGAGTTTCTCTGTCTCGATGTTTGATTCTTGTTCCTGGTTGCTATTAGCAAGTATAAAACTAAATGTTGGTTCCAGTTGTTCTGGGTTGCTCAGTAAACAGTATTTTTCAAGTTTGTTCTAGATCTGTAAAGTATAAAAAATATAAAACTAAATGTTGCTTCTCCATGTTTGATGAGTGAAAATGTGTTGAAATATTGCTAATCTTACTCGAGAATGTTTTGGCTGCTTTTCCCGCCCGCATGGTTGAAATCTGTCCTGTACCTTGAAATGCCGCGGAGGCCACAGCGACGTGCGACGGCGTGTCACATGGTGCCGGGATGAGACACAAGATGTCGGCGGTGCCGTAGCGGAAGCCGAAGTGGTCTTCGTGGATCTGCAGGTCGCTGTCTGAGACGTGGGTCGTGTTGTTGCGGCAGAGTAAGATGCAGCGGTAGGAGGCCGTCTCTTCACGCAGCACCACTGCGATGACCCGGACCTGAGAGAGACAGCGAAGAGTTATGGTGCTTTTTATTCACTATTCAATAATTATTACATTTATTCAGCCTAAATGCTAACCTAGTACCTTCTGATTTTAGACTACATGAGTTTTACAGCGGAAAATTTGACTATCAGATGATATATTATGACTTTATTACTGGTTAAAACATTTTTAATCACAATCTACACTTTTGATTGTAAGAAAATATTTAATATTTTATTTTAATCACGTTGAGTTGATGTGATTTTTTCTTTTTCTTGTCAGAAACTTTTCCATTTTTTGATTGCTATGCAAACTTGAGGAGCAAAGCAAATTATCAGCAGAAATAACTTTTAAATAATTATTTTAACTTAAACTTTACATAAAAACACATAATAAAAAATTTAAGATTAAAAATCTTTATGGGTTTTAATTTTTTTTTTTAAACATTTTTGATTAATTGGTTTTTCTCATTTTCCCTCCAAGTTTCTGAGTCTCCACAGCCCTCTCAGGTCTTCTGGTTCTGGTTCTGCTCTGCATCCCGAACCAGAACCAGAACCAAACTTGGAGAAGCAGCATTCGGATTCTATGTACCACAAATCTGGAACAGACTGTCAGAAAACTGAAAAAGAGCCAAAACAGAGTTCCTGTAAATCCAGGCTAAACCCACTGGCTACAGTCGCTTCTGAAACATTACAAAAGGAACCATGAAAAGTTTCAGAATATTGTAACAAAAGGAACATTGAAATGTTTCAAGGTAATGAATATGATGCCATATGAAAGGTATTTTTATAACTTTATTTCTGTGTTTTTATTATGTAAAACACTTAAACTACCTTGTTGATGAAATGTGCCAAATAAGTCAACTGGATTAACTGATTTAAAATATTGTAATTTGAAATAAATCTGTGTTGTTAAGCTTTTCTTGAACATCTTAACTAAGGCATCTAAAAAAAACTTTCCTTTCCATTGCAAAAGAAAATACAGAAAGGATTGAGATTTAGGAAGCTACTTGGCACAGTGATTTAAGGCGGACTGGACAGAATGTTCCTTAATGAAGGCATAATGAAAGCCGTTACTCGCCTGCCGTGGGTTTGTGCGGTGCTCTAGATAAGCTGATACCAGCAGCGTCTTTGTCATGTTGACTGCAATAAATGAAGTTGCATGTTTTGTTGGAGCTGCACAAGGAAAAAAACACAATTATTCTGTGAACTGTTGCCGAAAGGATGACAGAGAAGTGAGTAACTTACCTTTATGTGTAATACTGTGTATCCAGGGCTGGAGTTGTGTTACTGTGCTTCCAGCTGGGTTGGGTGTCTGGCTCACCTCCTTTAAATATCTGTCCCCAAACGGCAAATCAAAAGGAAAATGAGTCTGAGTGAAGACATTTTAAGCAACGTTTTCAGAGCTAATAAGATAAACTTCTTTCACTCTGTCAGAAGAAAGCAGTGACTGGACTATGAGTGTTGACTTTTGCCAAATGTTATTAGTTAAATCTCTGGATAAATGACACCAAAGTAGAGATGTTTGGTCAGGTCGGATCAGAGAAGTGACGCCACTCACCTGTCCACTATCTTGAACATAACAGTAAACAGGAGGAAGGCAATCACCAGCTGTTTTCGTTTTCGCAGGCAAGATTGCTGGAAACCCATTGCTGAGATATTCAGTCTGTTCTTCTTCAGTACCTTCAGGAAAAGAAAGTACCAAATTATCTCTCATCTCCAGGTGCAACAGTGTAGCCCTTCCCCTGGGCAGAGCTGTGCTGGGAAAACCCTCAATAAAGTCTGAGGAAGTGACTCTGAGCTCATCATTTTTAAATAAATCATTTCTGCTTGTGGTCACTTTAACTACTGCAAAAATATGCACAAGTTTTGGTCCAAGCAGAGAAGATATGCATAGCGATGCAGGAAGGAGAAGCAATTTCAGGATAAATGACTCAAAGAATCTACAGGAAAGGAGATAAAAAACTGTTTCTGTGACTCTCAGCGCCGTCATGGGGAAAATAAAAACACCAAATTATTCATTAATCATTAATTAATCAGCATTCATTGATGTAAAACCACCTTGAGTAGCAACAGGCTCCTAGATACTTGGTGTGTATTATGTGAGCTGAGCAATAAACTGGCTTTTAATTTAAAGGGGAAGTATTATGTGTTTTCTAGGCAAATAGCATTATTTTAAAGGATAATCAAGTGGCTGTCCTACCTTCTTAAAAAGGCTATGTATATATACATATATAGAATATTAAATAAAAATTTATTTTGTAATTTAACACTTTGAAATTTGGCTGCTGTCTGTAACCCACAAGGAAAGTTACTTCAAATATACCTGATAATAATAAATGGCAGGTAAATTAATTTACTTCAATGACTAAAACCAATTCTATACAAATATAAAGAAAGTTGGCCTGATCAGAAGACTCTAAATTCAAGGGAGCCTCAGCGTGAGTAACAACAGAGGAGAATACACAGTGTCTATAAGAAAAAGTAGAATTTAATACAATAAACAATTGTGGATCCACATTTACAAATAAACCAAAACTGTGCACTTTCTAAACAGAAAATAGAATAAAATAAATAACAGTCTTTTTGATGTGTCTGTCAATTCAATGTTTGTTTAGTCTTTTTGATGTGTCTGTCAATTCAATGTTTGTTTAGTCTTTTCCAATGTGTCTGTCAATGCTCTTCAATGTGACCAGTCGGGTCACTATCTACCAGTTCACTGGGTTCTCCGGACTGGGGCTCGCCATCCAAGTTCAGAAGAGGAGGATCATGGGGTCTCTGGGCACAGGCCAAAAGTGCACCATAACAAAAAAAAAAAAAAAAAAACCTGACCTGGAACAAGGCCAAAGTAAAACATCTTAGAATACAAGATGCTAATATCAATAAAGCTTATACTATAATTCAAAGAGATCTTTCATCATTTCTCAAGTTTTTCTATTCATATTGTACAATAGTCAAGTTAGCTTATATGTGGCAAAGAAAACTATATATATATTTCAATCTAAAAGTGCCAATGAAGTACATCTACACACTATAAGTTCCTGGTAATGCTAACGGAAAAGCACCATGAACTGAATTAGCACCGTTGGAATATTAGAACATGTACTAATAGAAAAATAAGTACGACTACATAGAAAAAATACAACATACATAATAATAATAATACAAAATCTTACAATACAATTTTATTTGTATTAAATCTGATCAGTTTTTGGGTATTTTAGCCAATTTTCAGCGAATTTACTGAGCCAACTGCCGAGCGCGTGCGGTTACTCTCCGATGCTACACGAAGCTCAAGCTACACGAAGCTACCGGGGATTTTTTAGGCTTCAGTTGCTCACAAGAAAAACTTTCTGAGATTTAATCAAAACAAATGTACTATTTTAAATTATATATTTTGAGAAACTATTTTAACATTGTTTTTCTTACGATTTGTCCAGATTCTTCATCATATTTTTTAAGCTCTTCCAGGCTGTTAGCAGAAGCAATTGCCAGCTGTGAGCTGTCAAGCGTGTCTGACGCGTTCTGAGCGAAATCTCAGCACAGCAGTTAAAGGGGCGGGACAATCAACCTTATTGGCTGATGTGAAATCAGACTGTGCCAGCTATTGGTTGTTTAATCCGTCACTAGAAGTAATCACTAAAGGCATATTTCAGTTTTTAAAGATTTTTAGCCCTTTTTATTTATATTTATGAGTAGAATAAAACATGAAATATATTTATACTTTTTAATCTTGTAGAAAAAGGCATTAAATCAACATCATAAAATTTTTACTTGTGTTTTTAACACTGGGTTACATGTCCCTTTAAGAAGCGACTTCCTCCAGGAAGTCGTCCTATTAACCATTTAACAATGTTTTTGCCAGCTTTGAACTGAGAAGCAGCAGTTTCACCAGGAGTTTGCTAATTGCTGCTGGCTAGTCTGAGGGTGCAGAGAGGGGGAACAGCTGTGCCATGAAGGCGGGGCTAGGCCCACCCAGCTGTGTGTTCTTCACAGCTGAATGGTTGCCATGGAGATTAAAGGATTTCTCAAACATCTATGAAAGAATGAAGGCAACACTCCAGGTTTGATGAGGGAAGAACATTTTAACATTATGGAAAGATAAAAGAGTTGATTTTACATGACACCATCCACTTAATATAATTGTGTGCAAAGGACAGAAGTCTTACAGTAGCTTTAATATTCCTGTGATAGTTTTTCGGTCTCTGGCGGATGCGTCTCGGGGTTGCTTCAGTAATATTTGTGAGAAATGCAGCTGATGTATTCTGCTTTAACAGATGCTGTTATTGTGCACTGGAATCATTTGGCGTTGCTGGATGATATTTCTAACCTGTCTTTATTATTTTTCTTTCATATTCCTTAAATGACTTCTGTCATTGTACCTATATCTCCTGTGTGAAATATAGATGCAAGAACAGCATGAAACAATCTGGTTCAGGTTTAGCAAATCACATTGCGATTTGTATGTCAAAACGTTTGCATTATTCTCCTCTTAGCATTTTGCATCTCTGCATTTTGCAAATTCACAAAGAAAGACATACTAAATTTGTTGCACCTGTGATTCTTCTCTTTTTGCTTTGCATTCTCACTCAGTCCCTTCAGACTAGCCAGCAGTAATTAGCAAACACCTGGTGGAACTGCTGAACTCATTGGAGGAGCTACTCCTCAGAGCAATGCTGGTAAAATGCTGTTAAAGGGCTAAGAGCTCCTGAAAGTGTAGTTTCAGAAGGAGCAGGAGTTTTTAAAGAGACAGAGGCCCAATTTCAAGGCATTAAATTATGAAGTCAAATTTCTTTGATGTCATGTTCGAGATATATAAGATTTTTATAGAAACTGAAGGTAACACGGTTACTTCATCGTGGTATGAAATGGCCCTATGTGAATTTAGTGACTGAACTGAACCTTTAAATTAACGTTGAATCCAATATTTGTCCAGGTTTGTTTTTGGTCCAGTTCTGATGGATAGTTTGAAGTTTTGCGACCAAAGTCATTAAAATCTGCCTGGTTGCTGCTTCTTCTTTCTTGGGTTTTTGCTGAGTTTTTCTCTTTCTACATCTGAATGAAACTCCTTCCTTCTGTTCAGCAGAATGCTGCTGCTTGGCCATATGAGCCTCATGACAGTCATGGGATTCTTCTTTTGTCTTTGGCAAAGACCACAAACCACTTCTTACCCTAGCTCAGTGTTTCTCAATTCAGACCTACAACATGCCCTCTGCTGTGCATGTTTTAGGTGTTTCCCCTTCACTTTTTTTGAATTTGTGGGTGATTGGTTAACAAGCCTCACCTGTGAATCAGGTATTCTGGAGCAGAGGCACATCTAGCTGGTTAGGGGAGCCTGAGGGCTGGAATGGAGAAACACTGCTCTAGCACTTAGCTAACACGTTTCTTCTGGTTGTAAACGAACACCTCTGAGCTCACCTCCCACTCAGCCCCTCCAGACTAGCAGCAGCAGTTAGCTGTGCATCTGCTGAGTTCAGTATGTGAACTATGTCTCAGTCCAGCGCTCCCAGGAATGATTCAAAATGCATTATTTGGGAATACTGACGAGATGCTGAAGGCAGAGTGTTGGAACGAGCAGGAGCTTCTTAAAGAGACAGAGGCCCAATTTCAACTCAAGTTAGATTTCTTCTAGGTTTGATATTTACAACATTTTAACAACAGTTATTTTATTAGTTTGGTATCCTTATTAGATTTTGCATGCTGTATTTCAGGATTTTATTTAATCTGATAACTTTTAACGTAGAATTAAACAATATATTTCTTGTTAAGTCATTCACGTCAATTATGTATTTCTTGTGATTTGGGTAACCCTAATATTACTCAAACCTTACCTGGTCCACCCAGACTCAATCACCCCCAATGGGACTGGTTTTAATGGAGCATTTGTTTATACTTCCAGTTTATTTCAGAGGAACAGGTTCAGGATATAAACGTAAAGAATTTTACATTTTGATAATTCCCTGCTGCGAAGTCAGATACGAGGAGTAACCAGCCATGTGTTTCATCAGGGAGGAGATTAACTTTAACTGTAAACACACAGATAAACGCAGCTGTAACGGAGGCAGTGAAACCTGTTGAAACCAAAAAAAGTCCATTAAATGATGTTTAAGGGTTCAATTAGAAAAACTATTTATAGTATTTATAGGAGAGATAGACACACAGGCATGGATAGAAGAAATCAGCAGAGAACAATGGAAAACATGGAGCTTAATTACTGAAGAGCGGAGGAGAGTGACGTTGGAAATATGTGAGACTAATCAGAGAGATGCAAAACAGAGCAGGGAGTTTGAAAATGAAGAGGATGAACAGAGAGAGAGCTGAACTAAATAAAAACCAAACGGAAAAAAGCCCAACGCTAACGTCAGAGTACAACGAGGCGTTACTGCTGGTGGGAAAGAGGAAGAAGGTGACAGGAAGTGGTGAGTGGTGAGAAGATGAGTGATAAGTTAAGTTTTGTTTTATCTTTTTGTTTTTTAAGTATTTATTTATGGTTACTGCCCTTTTGGATGGGCTTTTTAATCGTATTGCCGTTTCGCCCCTGTTTCCAAGATGAATTTCTCCTCTATGGGAGACTAATAAATGATCTTATCTTAAAACATTTGAGCTGCTTTTAGTTGTGTCTACTATCTTCCACTCTTTAATTCAAATAACTGTAACGAGTTTCAGATTTTGAATTTAAATGTGAGTTTGTGAAAGATGAACTTACAGCTTACAGTAAGTTGTGTTAACTTTTTATTAATTTTGTCAAACCTCCAAGAGTTTTTAGGTGAGCACTTAAAAAAACTGAAAGAAGAAAAAGACAGGAGTGGGAACTATTTCCCAGAATGCTTAGCGATAGCGTGTTTGTTACATTGATCTGGCTCTTGTTTTGTTTTCATGGAAAATGTTTATTTTAATGAAATTCTCAGTTTGTAAAGTCTCAGGATAATGTTCTGTTCACAATGAACAGAATTCATCGTGATGTTTAACAAAGTTCATGATCAGATTGGAAATTTTGTTCATGCAATTTCAAACAAGAATTTAAATTATTCTAAAGTAAAATAACTGAGTGAAAATGTGGCTCTTCCACTCAATGGCAGCAGTTTTTTCTTGCATATTGTGAAATAATTATTTGGTTTAAATTCCAGCATTAAATTAAAACTCACAATTTAAGATTAATGACCTAAAAAAAAACATTTTTAGCAACTTATTGCTTGTTGTTACATTAACTTCACAAACTTAAATTTCTGAATTAAGGCCAATACAATTTTCTTGTCGACTTAAATAGTATTTTCAAGGCAGCAGGTGGATTTTTATTTTCAAACCACCTTCAAATGTTTTACAGTGTACGTATTTAATGGATAGATTTTGCAGTTGCAAAATTGTTCTTTTCCAACACAATTGTGAGCATTTGTATGGGCCACAAAATTTTGTTCACATTGAATGCAATTCCAGGAAACTACACAGGAAGGAAGTGAATAAGCAACAACAAACTGACGGTTCCCACAATCCACACGTTGGAGCTCACCGTTTTGTGTTTATTGTTCTGAGGTATTTGGATGATCCCATGTCTTACTCCAGCGATCAGCTGAGGGGCTCTGCTGCGGAGCCCCTTGTGGAGTTCCCGTGTTTCTCCATCAGCAAAACCCTAAAATAAAGGAAAACACAGCTTTGAGATCATGAAACAAGATCAAGAACTGAGATCATGGCTGGAGAAAAAACATCTATAGAAAGAAAACGGAGGTTTAGACTGGTGCATCAGACAGTGAGAGATGCAGAAAAACCCTTTAAAAGTTGCTAAAAAGTCGCATGTTCATGTCAGTCTCTTTTTTTATTGGACTGCCTTTTCTGTCTCCAACCTCAACAACTAAAGGTTGCTCAACTTTAGATGAGCAACCAACTACAAATATGACCAGATGAGAATGAATCAGTGTGAAACAGAAACAGTTTTCTACTTCCTTCTACATGTTTTCCAGGGTCTCTGGGAGAAAATTAAACACGAAATAAACCCAATGAGCTGAACTAGCAGCGCGAAGCAGGACTGGAGCTCAGGATGATCTAAAGAGGAAGTGATGCAGAAATACAAAACGTGTGCATTCCTGACTGCAAGCTAGTTTTTAATAGGGGCACCAACAAGTGCAGGGTGTGATCAACAATCACACTTATGAGAACTTTGGGTTTTAATGTGTTGTTTATTTGTCCAAATCATCCAGATCATTAAATTATGCACATCATTGAAGCAGAGTTATGTTTAATAACAGTACAATGTTGCTTTTATTATGACGCACATTATTTTAAGTTTGTGTGAATTTGCATGCTTCAATCTGCCTTACAACACGGCCCTATTCTATTCTATTCTATTCTATTCTATTCTATTCTATTCTATCAGTAATGAACTGCAAAACTTTAATAACAACCCAGATATTTAAGAGTTTTTAGTAATTTTGTCACAAAGCAATATCTGAGCACATTTTGTTGACGATCATTAACAAAACATGTAAAACTTTCCTGTGTTTGGGTTCTGTGAGGTTTGTTTCTGTTTTACTTTAATTCATCCCTTCCTTATTGATTCTAATTTATTATGTTTATTTCTTGTGTCTAGTTATTCTTTGTTATTCAAGTTTATATTCATAGGCCGAGTTATTCTCTTTCTGTTTCTGTCTTCTCATGTTAAAGCTCTGCTTTATCTTTTTTTTTCTGACATAGAGAACATGCACATTGAGTTTTTGCTTTTGCACCAAGATCTTGCACCAATTTACTCACAGAAACTAAGCAGTCTGGTGGCGGTGGTTGGAGGTCTTGACGCATACTAAACTTTTCTATAAACGGAACATGAATAATAACTCTTAGCTCAGGGTTGCTCTGTAGGTCGATCAGGTTTTGAGTGGATCTCTGCAGCAGGTGACAAACTGAAGGCCTGCAGCACTTCCTGTTCTGACAGGCTTATCAAAAATATTCACCAAGATCCAAAACGTTTGTAGCTTCATTAAAGAATAATAATGTTTTTAAAAAATCAACAAAACCTGGTAATAATCAGTAATTATTGTTTCAACAAGGTGTTGCGCAATTCAGTGCGTTTCGGTTCCATTAACAAATAAAAAGCGACTCAAAGACCGACAGGAGTTTAAATTAGCTAATCAACCCCCGCTGTGTTCATTAGAGGCTTATTAATAATCAATAACTAAACATCAAACCTGGAAACCTGATATCGTACCGGACTGAATGTTTTTAACGTAATCTCTGCAGGCGGTTGCCACGGCAACGGGTGTGCTCAAACGATAAAGAGAGACGGAGAGTAAAAAGGTAGAATGGTTCTGAGTTGATCACCTGTTCAGGTTGTTTTACCTCCGCTGTGGTTCATCACAGCCGCTGGAGTTTCTGAACGTTCAGTAAACGACAAACTTGGACTAATTACCTCGTTCATTTACAGGAAACGTCACAACAAACATCAAATAGGACAAAT
Source organism: Poeciliopsis paucimaculata (assembly GCA_903067055.1). Taxonomy (NCBI): domain Eukaryota; kingdom Metazoa; phylum Chordata; class Actinopteri; order Cyprinodontiformes; family Poeciliidae; genus Poeciliopsis; species Poeciliopsis paucimaculata. The sequence continues at coordinate 16,630 of CAEGAD010009493.1, forward strand.
ATATTTCATTAAGTTTTAACAAACATGGCTTCTACCGCGATAATTATGTGAAATTAAATTAATTATATCCAAACTTCAGAAGATTTACCTCTACCTTTGCAGAGCTCTTTGGTTTATCCTATAAGTCTATAGTTTCTCATATTGAGGTCAAAGTTCAGATCTACCAGAACTCACTGACACCTGCTGGCCTCAGGTCTGCAACCAGCTTCTGACTGAGAAACCAGTAACCATAACCAGTGCTCCCAGTGACAGAATCTCACTGAGGAAGAAACTGCATCAGGTTTTCCATCACTTGATCATTTCTGATATAAGTTATGTATATTTGCGTATAAAATAAGTCAATAGGGTTTAATTTACAATGTTTATGTCTTCGTGTCATGAGGTAGACCTCAGCCGGCTGGAGAGAGAAAAAGTAGATCTTGGTCTCAAACAGTTTGAGCTCCCCTGTGTTAGACCAACTAGTATAATCCAGTAAGGATTCAATAAACTATGAAACAATCAAATCTTCCTACTTTCAATCAAAATAACCACAGGAAATCTAATACGACTGTACGCGTGAGGTAGCAATAATCTATAACTTGTGGGTCTCAGATAAATAAGAACAGAATATCTGAGCAATATATCCATAAAAATCGGTTTGTATATTCTGCAAACCTTCCTCAGTTACCATGACAACCAGAGCTAAAGATGCCATCCTTTTCCACGTCACCTTAAGCTCTTGTGATGTGAAGCATCATTTATTAAAACATTACTTACGATACTTTTATGGAAATAAATAACCTTGTTTACACTTTCCAGAAAGTGCTATTTTTGCTCTGTCCAGTAGCAAGACTTTATCTTGATGTGCTTGATATCCTGCTCAAATGGACCAACCAGAACAGAGAAACCGGGAAGCTGAAAGGAAAACAGCAGCAGGAATGTGGCAAGAAGGACAAACACTGCAGAGAATGCAGGTACGGGATTAATAATTGCTCTGGATTCACTATTAACGTCCTGAAATAACTGGAGCACAAAGTCAAAAACTGAGGCAAGTCCAAACTTTCTGAAGAGATCTCTAAAAAAAAACTCGAAGTTTAATCCAAAAAGAATAAAACAACAATCCAACCAGGTGAGCCACACTGCAAAACACAAAACACTTGAAATAAGACAAAATGTACAAGCAACTTTTCAGCCAGATATGGGAACGTGTTCTAAGTTCCTTAATATTGACAAAGGTTCTCCTGGTAGATTATTTCACTTATGAGGGAAATGTCTTGTTATACGTGTCATAATCTGTTGCTGAAAAGTTTCTTGTAAGTTAGTTTTGTCCCATTTTAAGAGTAGTAAGATTTACACTGGAAACTAAACTAAAAATGCCGAATAATTTTGTGTTTTTGCACAATAAGAATATAGAATTAAAGATTCAAAGTCAAGCTGTAGATAAGCTTCAGTACTTCTGTATTTTCAACAAACGGACTGAGAAAAACCTTTTTAAATGAAGCAGAACATGGAAACGGGTTCAAACAGAAAATGAATTACAAATCTAAGTTTCTGAAGGACTTAAAAACATTTCTAACAAGTTGAGTCTTAAAATGCAGAGGGAATAAATAAAAGTGGACCTCACAGGGACATTTTTATTTTACAGTCGATGATGGCCTCACATTTTCAGTCAAATTAAAGATAAAATGGTTCAAGGGAACATCCGGTTAAACTGATGGTGCAAGGCGATGAACACACATCTGCAGTTCTGAGAAATATAAAACTATACAACAAAATCTGATTCAGGTCTAAAACAATTACAGCTCCCAAACTTAATGCAGTAATTTAAAGTAAGTTAACAAAAACTATATATTTTTAGTTTTAAAAGTATGCAAATGGACAACAAACTGTTACGTTTCTGATATTTTCTGTTTCCTTTATCTCAAAGGTTCATATTTTAATGTACGGATACATTTTAATGGATATTATGAAAGAATCATCTAGAGTTAGTATCCTGAAGAAGAAACGTGGAGTAAAAAAACGGACAGGACAGAAAAACTGTCTTTTCCTGTCAGTGCATGATAAAGTTAAACTACATATTTCACTTCCAAACTGAAGCTGGAGCCGCGACTGGCTCTCTAAATACATACATTATGACAGTTGAGTGAAATTAAAAACCAGTTCTGTCCAGAAAACTTAAAGTCTTTTGCTTTAAAGATCTTAGCTGCAAAACGGATCCAGTAAATGGATCCGCTGCGCTGCATGGGAAAGACACCACTTTATGCTCTCATGCTGTGAAACCAAGAAACATGTTTTTCTGTTAAGGAATAAAAATATTCAGTTATCCAGCTACGTTCAGACCAAATACAAGATGGAAAGGAAAATTTATTTTTTTAAAACCACACATTTTATGTGGACAAGGACAGGAAACAGAAATGTAGGAGCATAAACCAAAACCGACCTGTTAAAATTAGTCGACAAGCTGCTCCAGATCCATCTTCCAGGCTGCAAAATGATCCAAACCAGTGAATTTTAATGCAGAGAGCTCCGAGTAAGCAGCTCCTCCGAGCTTGATGGAAGTCGTTGCGGAAAACACAACAGGAAGCAGATAAGAGGAGCTAACCTCGCCCTTCATCAGTTAGAGGAAAATAAAACTGCTGCAGTTTGAACAGTGGCAAAAGAGACACTTTAATTTATAAAATTACATTTAGTTTTTCAGGGAACGTCTTTCTTTAGTCTGCAAGACATATTTAGTTTTTTACTTTCTCCTTCTACTCTCCTGGGATGTATAATCTGCAGGTCAGATTAAATGTATGCTGTGTCTGTTTTTTCCCTCCTGATCTGACATTTCTGTTTCGCTGTGACCCGTACTGCTGCCCAGACGCTCCTGTGCTCTTTATGAAAAACTCACTCTGGGGCATTTAAAGTTTTGAGAACAGAAGACACGAAATTCTGCTTTCAGACTGAACATGTGTGCTCTTGAATTATGGCAGATCAATCCAGCCATAAACATGAACGACTGAAATACTTTGGAAGTCAGAAAATACAACATTAACTCAAGATGTTTGACCTCTGACCTGCCCTCACAGACTCATCGTCTGGCATGTTAGCATTTCAGTTGTGACAGTTACAATGGAAAGTGAACAAATTGCCTCATCAGCAGTGATTCAATGAGTGTTATGAATGTTTTAAACGACATAAAATGTCATTTGAGACACGTTATGAGTTTTTATTGACTAGAACTATCAAATAAATACTAAATTTTGCTTTTAGTAGAACTCAGTAGTTCTTAGAATAAAAGAAAAATGTTCATTTTGCTCAAACATAAACCTACAAAGAGAAAAATTAGATAAACTGATCATTTTGTATATAAACACAATTCTGAGATTAAAGTTTGAATTTTATATTTATAATGAATATTATATTCTAACAATGTGAAATATATTTTAATACATGGGAATAATTCGTTTGTTAACCACAGAGCTGAAGTATAAATTATATAGCAAATGATTCTTTATCTTTTTCTGTATTTTATAGTTAATTTTAATCAATGAATGAAGGCAAATCTCTGTCCTCTGACTAACAGAACAACCTACATGTTTTTTTTGGCGGTGTGAGTTTTAGGGTTTTATTTAGACTTTGTCAGTCTTTACTTAGACTGTATCTTGCCAGACTGTATTTTGTCGGTCTTTATTTTGTCGGTCTTCCCGGAGCTTGCATTAAATGGAGCAGGCGTCACATCGGGGTGGGTCTGGCTGGTTGACGCTGCTGGGTGTGAATGATCCGCTATCTCATCCATTTCCGGTCGGAAAATAAACACACCTTAAATCCACCCCCTCATTGAAGGACATCTCTTTAATTGCTGCTGTGTCTCTGTGCCTGAGCTCGTCTCTCGACATGGGGAACTGTCTGACTGTGGGGCCAAACGAAGCGCTCGTGGTCTCCGGTAGGTTCCTGCCTCTTGTTATGCTAACGCAGCATGCTAGCTGTCACGGATAAAAACAACAAATAACGATTTTTATGGAGCTCCTGGATTACGGTGGGAAACTGGGAAACAAAGAAATGTTTATTTCGCTATTTATGGAACATTTTGTCTGTTTGTTAATGTTTAAGTTAAGCATTAATTACCGCTACATTAGCTTTTGCTACCTGAATGCTAAGCGAGCTCTCCATGGTAGCTAACCGTTAATGAGTCACGTGACTAAATCAGCTTTCTGACCCATTTGGACTCAATAAATAATACTCTGAAATATTTAACAACATTCGGATATGCAATAATAGCTAATAAATCTGATTACCATTTCTTTTTCTTTTTTTTTGCTGAGACTAAAATTTTCAAGCCTTTATTTCTGTAAATTATGATGATTTTCTGCTTACGACCAAAAGATAATAAATAAAATAGAAAGATAATTTAAACACGACTTTTAAGATTATGAGATTGCATCAGAAAACTGGGCTTAAAAGTGTGTTTAATAATTTCTTAAAGGTTACTTTCAAAAGCTATTTTTAACCTGAACAGAACATATTCTGATTTATTCAGTCTGACTGCATGTAAACATGTTCTTATTTTAAAATGTAAATATATATATTTGTAAACTGTTGCATAAATCAAGAAGAAATACCGATTTATTTTAGAAGGAGAAAAACAATCAAATTATAACTATGCAGATGATACTCAGCTCTACATTACGATGTCACCAGGTGACCTTTGACCCCATCCAATCACTGAATAAATGCTTAGAACAGATAATGTGTGGATGTGTCAAAACTTTCTCCAACTGAATAGAAACAAAACTGAAGTTATTATTTTTGGACCTAAAGAGGAACGATCTAGAGCTATAGATCTAGAGTCAATGCACGGCTTCAGTTATTACAACTAAAAACCAGCGATCAGCCCAAAACCTGGGAGAAGTGATGACCTCTGACCTTAACTGGGAGTAGTGATGACCTCTGACCTTAACCTTCAGAGCCACATAAAGACAGTTAC
>CAEGAD010009496.1:0-26286 GCA_903067055.1 Poeciliopsis paucimaculata
CTACAAAGCAAACCTTCAGGTAATCCTTCTGCGTTGGCAGTGAATGTAAATGATTCGATCCAAGAATTGTAGAATCTCTCCTCGGCCATTTTCCTCTTTCCCCTTTACTCTCCACGGCCCTCCACCACACACCTCTCCACCACACACCTCTCCACCACACACCCCTTCACCACACACCTCTCCACCACACACCCCTCCACCACACACCTCTCCACCACACACCCCTTCACCACACACCTCTCCACCAAACACCCCTCCACCAAACACACCCCTCCACCACACACACCCCTCCACCAAACACCCCTCCACCACACACACCCCTCCACCAAACACCTCTCCACCACACACCCCTCCACCAAACACCCCTCGGAGTGTTTACTGCAGCCCCCTGCCTCACGCCACGCCCAGCTGGAAGAAACGTCACAGGCTGTGACGCAAATCTTCGTTGACAAAAATGTTGAAACACATTTTTATAGCATTGGAAAACGTTAAGAATGAGTGTGTCATGTTTGTCCTCCTACAGAAACCATATTAAAACAAAAAATATATTTCCCACCCCCAACTTTTTCCATTTTCAAACATTTTTGAAAAAGCTCCAGAGAGCCGCTAGGGTGGCGCTAAAGAGCCGCATGCGGCTCCAGAACCGCGGGTTGCCGACCTATGAGATAGGTGCTCTTATTTTGAGATGTTTCGTTTCTTCTTGCGGGAAAAGAACTGCGGGATTTGCTAAGCACATTTTTAAACAAATTGTTGTAAGAATTTGATGGCTTTTTCACTTTATTTCTTCATTTCATATTCATTTTTCATGCGCTCTGACACCGAGAACCGAACTCACCCACCCACCTAATTTGAAGTTCAGGTTAATCTACACGCAAAATAATCCAAAATTCAATTCAAATATACCTTTTTTAATCAGAAAAATGTTGTCATTTTGAGACAGTTTTCTACTGATAATAAGAATAATGGAATATTAATTTCCAAAGAACATTTAACACTGGAACTGGAAACAAAAAGTAAATATCAAAAATAAAACAAAACAGCATAATTAAAATGAATTATGAAGTCTCTGCAGACCAAATTGTGAGTCAAGAAATATGAATCGTTCCGCTACGACAGGGAAAACAGGCAAAAAGGGGAGGGCAGAGTACCCTCCAAAAAATTACTCCGAACTCTGGATTTTTGAAGAAAAGTAAATAAATAAAAAGTGCAAACTAACTACTTCTAGAATGTGTCGAATGTTTGCGGCGTCTTTTAAAAATTCTGCCTTCTCTGACGATTGTTGTCCTAGTGGAAATCACTGATTTCATTTCAACATACTGCGCGTTAGTGATTTAGTTTTTTCTCCCATTTTGCAGGAGGCCAGCGGCCATGAGGACGGGGAAGACGCAGACGGAGAAGAGGAGGACTTCGACATGGAAGGAGAGGAGACGTCCGAAGGCTCCGACTCAGAGGAACTGGACGAGAAAGGTGAGATCATGTAGCGATAAAGCGATTGAGTCCCCCTGGAACTTTATCCGACGCCGCATTTTTCCGTGCAGAGAACGTGCAGGCCGACCTGGCCAACATCACGTGCGAGATCGCCATCAAGCAGAAGCTGATCGACGAGCTGGAGAACAGCCAGCGGCGCCTCCACACCCTGAAGCAGCAGTACGAGCAGAAGCTGATGATGCTGCAGAACAAGATCCGAGACACGCAGCTGGAGCGGGACAAAGTCCTGCACAACATGGGTAACGCAGAGGCTGCAGCTTTAAGTCCTGAAAGCTAAGGCCAAAGTATTTCCTTTTAGCTTTTTATTTCTTTCTCCTCCTCTTTTTTCAGGTTCGGTGGAATCGGGCACGGAGGAGAAGGCCAAAAAAATCAAGGCGGAGTACGAGAGGAAGCTGAGCAGCATGAACAAGGAGCTGCAGAAACTGCAGTCGGCCCAGAAGGAGCACGCCCGCCTGCTGAAGAACCAGTCGCAGTATGAGAAGCAGCTGAAGAAGCTGCAGCAGGATGTGACCGAGATGAAGAAGACCAAAGTAAAGCTCCCCGCTTTTCATTTTGACAGCACCAACGCCTCCTTTTAATTTACGCCAAGAAAACGAGAAAAAGAAACTCCCAGAATAAAGTGGTGATTTGATAATGAGGTCTTATGATAATAAAGTCGAAATAATACAAGAACAAAGTCATAATATTACAAAAATACAGCAGTATTACCAGAATAAAGTTGCAATAATATGAGAATAAGGTCATAACATTTCAAGAAAAGTCGTACATGAAAAAATTTAAATAATGAGAATGCGGTAGTATTACAAGAATAATCATATTATGATTTTATTCTCATATTATTATTACTTTATTCTCATGTTAATACAACTTTACTTTCATATTATTTTGACTATTTTCATTTCAACTTCATTTTCCTAAAATGACTTCATTCTCAAATTTTTGTGACTTTATTCTTGTGATATTCTGGCTTTACTCTCTTAATACTACAAGTTTATTCTTGCATTATTTTGACTTCATTCTCGTAATATTTGTCTTGCATCACTGTGACTTTATTTTCATGTTATTTCGACTTCCACTTGTAATGCGCTGGCTTTATTCTCGTAATACTTTAATTTTATTCCCATAAAATGACTTTCTTCTCGTAATTTTATGACTTTCTTCTCATAATTGTATTTGTTTTCTTCGTATGGCCCTTATACTCTGTCGTACTAATTACATTTTTAACATGGTTTGAATTTTGTCCTGACGCGTCTGTCCACCAGGTGACGCTGATGCGTCAGATGAAGGAGCAGCAGGAGCGGAGCAGAGCGGCAGAGTGCCGGAGGAACAGAGAGATCGCCTCTCTGAAGAAGGACCAGCGCAGAGCGGAGGCAAGAAACACTGAGACCCTCAGAAGCGAAGACTGGTCTAATGGGAAAAGATGAAAATATTCGAAACCTAAACTTAACTCCTGTTTCAGCTCCAAGTGAGGCAGCTGGAGGCCCAGAAACGACAACAGGAACTCATCCTTCGCAGGAAGAACGAAGAGGTTAACCTCTTCATTAAGAAAGCCAATTTAAAAACACAACCGGGTTTGAATATTTCCTCTTTTTTTTTTTTTTCTCCCCCTCCTTTCTGTTTGCAGGTGACGGCTCTGAGGCGACAGGTGAGGCCCGTGTCGGGGAAGGCGAACAGGAAGCTGAGCTCGCCCGAGTTCGCTCAGGAAGCCTCGCCCAGGGTAACACTGGGACGGCCGCAGACGTCCGGAGCGAGCCCTTTGAACAGGGCGAGGTGCGCCCACCTGATCCACTCCACCAATCAGAGTTCAGGGAATCTGACTGAGTGCCCTCTTCTTTCAGGAGCTCCCCAGTACGGAGAGGAGGCGTTCACCTGAACCGCACGGCCAGGACCAAATGGCAGTCTCTGGAGAGGCGCGTCAGTGACATCATCATGCAGAGGATGACCATCTCCAACATGGAGACGGACATGAACCGCCTTCTCAAGGTAACAGTGGGGAAATGAGTCCAAGAAAGTAGAAGAAGGGGAAATAAAACTATGAAATTACAGTTAACTTGCTAAAATAACTCTTTCTTTATGTGTTTCATTGGGATTCTATGTTACTCACCAACAAAGTGGCATGTAGTCAGTTTAGGTTTATGTATGGAGATCTATGGAAGCCCATTTCTGCCATGAAAGAAAATATACAAGCCCAACAGACAGTCGCAATTTAGAGTTTTTAAATCATAAAATATGAGAATAAAACAATATGAATTTTTAAAAGTCAGAATTATGACATAAAAAGTCTGTTTCTCCTTCTCGTCTTGGTTCATTTTCATATAATTGTGGCATAGAAAGTCAAAAATATGACTTTGAATCTCATAACTATGACCTAGAAATTATAGTTTGGAATTTGAAATTCACTGACTTATGATTGTGGCTAAAAGTTTAAATTATGACAGGTCAAAATTATGAATGAGAGCTGATATTACGACTTTGAATGAATTTCATAGTTGTGACTTTAACTGTCAAAATTATGACTCTGAATTAACTGAAAGTTGAAATTATGACTGAATCTCATTATAATGACTTACTAAGTCAAAGTTATAACTTTGAATCTTATAACTATGACTTTGAACTTGAAATTATGACTTCCTTTTTGGCTTTTTTTTTTTTTTTCTTTAATGGCAGGAATGAGCTTCCTTAGATGTCAGAGTAAAGTGGGCAAAAAAAGCATGCCACACTTTTCAGACTTCTATTTGTAAAAAAAAATATATATATACATATATATTTGTGTATATATATATATATATATATATATATATATATATATATACTGAGAGGCATTCACTGTTTTCCTTCTACTCCACAATAACTTATTATAAAATAAAAACCCAGGACGCGTTGTCTTAACCTGTCCTCTCACTGCTTCTCCAGCAACGAGAGGAGCTGACCAGGCGGCGGGAGCGTGTGTCCAGAAAGAGAGAGAAGCTGGCGGCGGACGGCGCCGACGCCGACCGCTCCCTGGCTTCCCTGAACGAGGAGCTGGAGTCTCTGGCCGCCAACATCGACTACATCAACGACAGCATCGCCGACTGCCAGGCCAACATCATGCAGATGGAGGAGGCCAAGGTGAGGGGACTTATACTAGCAAACTGTTAGCTTAACAGTTGAACTTTCAAGATCCATTGTTGAGCTTCCACCGAAGCCACTTCTTGAATGTGTTGTTATTGCGGGTTTCAGGAGGAAGGAGACACCGTGGATGTGACCGCCGTCATCAGCTCCTGCAGCTTATCAGAAGCCCGCTTCCTTCTGGACAACTTTGTGTCCATGGCCATAAGCAAGGTGCCTGCTTCTACTCCTGTCACTGTTTGTTTCCGCTGGGTGTCCAAAACGTTTGGCCAGCTTTCTGAATTATTCAATAGATGCAGAGGTTCTTTCTGTATTTTTACTTTTGTGTGGAAGAAAACTGGCTGAAAACGGAAATTTCCCAACTGTACTCATGAGAATGGAGGCAGACCTGTTCCAATTTACCAAACAGCCAGCGGCGCCCGCAGAAAATTTCTGTAGTGGTGGCCAGACTGTCCCATTAAAAAACTTTTAATTTTATATTATTGGTGGAGAGCTGGGCCAGCCTTTAGAATGGGTTTACAGGGGCTGTACTTTTAATTCTGACCTCTATTGAGAATATTCACTCTCATTTATATGTTTGGATTTTGTTTCCTCGTCGCCATGGTTCCTGACTAGATAAAATGCCGAGCGAGTCTTTAATTGGACCAATTTGTTTGAATTAAGTCCATCAGATTAGATTTGATCAAATCTAATTGGTCTGATGAGAGAACGCCTCAGGTCCCGGAACCAGAAACGCTCAAAAACGCTCTCCATGTCATCAGGTGTTTTTTTTTAATTGTTTTGTTTTGTTTATTCAGGGCCTGCAGGCGGCTCAGAAGGACTCCCAGCTGAAGGTGATGGAGGGGCGGCTGAAGCAGACGGAGGTCAACAGCGCCACCCAGAACCAGCTGCTCTTCCACATGCTGAAGGAGAAGGCCGAGATCAACCCAGAGCTGGACGCCCTGCTGGGCAGCGCCCTGCAAGGTTGGAAAAGCCAGCGAGCGCCCAGCAGCCGACCCGGCAGCACGCTGACGCACAATCAACCTCTCCACAATCATCTTTTGATTTTTAACCGAGCGCCTGCGCTTTACTTTGCATGCTCCAATTCAAAAAGTAGAGAAAAGCAAACAAATAAATAAATAAAAAATTAGGAGTGCAAATTAAAGCGCAGCCGATTTGTCCGCTTTGGATTCGATTTAATTTCTGTTTGTTTTTGTTTTCTGTTGTGTTGGTGTGATCTCAGAGTTAGGGTTCCTGCTACCAGGTGAGTGAGAGATACGAATAGAAATGTTACTGTGTTTGAGAGAGCCAGGTGCTGAACGTGCACACTACATGATTTCCATCAGAACAAAACAACAACAACAAAAAAGAATAAAAATAAGGAAGAAGCCTTATAATAAACTTGTCTTGTATTGGAGGAGAATAAATTGAGTCAATATTTCATAAATCAAACCTGCATTTTGACTATATTCACTCAGTTTGAAGAAAATTCTCCATTTCGTCTATTTATTTAATTTGATTTTTTTAGAAAAATTGGATTGTTTGCCCCCTTTCCTGTGAAATAAACACTTTTTAAGCCCCATTTAACACAAACTTTTTAAATGTATTTGAAAAGGACCTCTCAGCAGAGCTACAGTTAAAAAATTATCCTTTAACTTTAGATATTTCTTTCTATCTCTGTGATTTTTGACCAAAGTTTAAGTCAGTGTTGAACTTCATTAAAAGTTTCCTTTTCCTATTTTTTGTTACAGTATACAGATGAAAGATTGGAAGAAATCTTGAAGTGTGCATCTGTATTAGACTAACCCGCGTCGAGTAACTCCGCTGTAACGTGCATGGTTCGCCAGCCACTTCCTGGTCCAGCCCCGTCTCAGGGCTAAAACTTAACCGCAGTAAAAACCTAAACTGACTGCACTTCCTGTGTCCACAGCTGTGTGCGTCTTGTTGTGTTTTTTTTCTTTCTTTTCTGTGTTTGAATATTTGCCACTTACGCTTTTTCCCTTCATCCCACACCCAATGACCTCTCTTCATCTTTGTGACCTCTGACTTTGTCCCAAGCTGCTCAAGAAGGTGTCACTGTTGAGTTGCAGTGTTGTTACATAGGTGTTGCCTTTTTTTTTTTCCTGTCGTGTTGGTGAGATTACGCCCACACGTTAATGCTTTATATGTGTGTGTGTTTTGTGCCTCCAGCTGCAGAAAATGGGGATTGCAGCAGTAGCGACGAGTCCACTCCAAGTCCAGCTACAGATGGAAGGTAAAAAAAATAAATTAATTAAAAAAAAACACTACAGTGTCCCTGAGGACATATCTAAAAATCGTTGAAAATTGTGTCCCTTTTTTTTTATTCTATAAACTTCATCTTGCGCTTCCTTTTTGTTCATCTTCATTTATGATTTTGTAAATTTGCAGCTTGACATCAGACTCGACGGATACGAGTCGTATAAAACATACAAGTCAGCCCAATCAGTTTGAAACAACAGATTATACCCGTCCTCCGTTTTCTAAAAGACAAAAGTCTAATGATTCATAAAAAAGTACAGCGCTTTTCACTTTGACATATGTTCAATTGATATGGTTTTTCTTGGATATAGCAGCTGTGACTTTACCGTGTATTTTGGTATTGGGCTCAGTAAGTGCACGTTAAAATCACAAATAGGCCATTTAACTACCTGTCTGGTCTCTAGACAACTTTAAATTCAGATCTAACTAAAATACAGGTTCTTAAGCTGGGCCTGAAATGTGACACAAAGCACTACTATGACAAGTCTGTGGAAATCTGGAAAGGAATCCAACACAAAGTTATCAAAATTACAAAAAAAAAATCCAGAAATTTGTTTTTTTATAGGATCTTGTAATTAAGTGTTTACAGTAAACATGCTTCTTAGTGTTGGTCAGCGAAATAAAATCGCAATAAAATATGTAAACAGTTTGGATTTGAATGTTGGAAGGGTTTAGCAAGATACAGAAAAGTGAAAACCGGAATATTCCAGTCTATATAATTCTAAGTTTTATATTTGAATACTGAATTAAAGTGGGGGGGAAATGGCTTGCGTCATTTCTTTATATGTCAACCTCTCTAACTGATTCCACGTCTTGCGTTTCAGCACGCTGTCGTCAGATTTAATGAAGTTATGTGGCGAATCAAAGCCGAGAAGCAAGGTGGGTGACCATGCACGTGTTAAACACCACCATTTTGCAGCATTGGTGAATTGGATTATTTATATTTCCACCCATCCTGGCTCCTCAGGCTCGACGGCGGACGACCACCCAGATGGAGCTGCTGTATGCTAGCAGTGGGGACTTGTCCTGCGAGTCCCCCACCGGAGACTTCCCGGCCCCTCTGCTGCCCCTCGCCGAGCGCCTGGAAGGGCCGGCGGACATGTGGGGTCAGGCAGCTGGTCATGCCCCGGACCACGAGCGAGCCGTTTCTCCATCTGCGCTGTCTGCCAGGCCAGCTGGCATGTAAGTTCAGAGGCAATATTTTTCAGAGGAGGGCAGGAATCTCAAAGAGAAACAGAGAGTCTGGGAGCGCACGAAGTTTAGGAAAAGAAAATAAGAGTATATATTTTTTGGTGCTCTTCACTCAGCCTGACCGGACGAGTTGTCTTGTCTTTAGTTCTGGATCTAGATCACCTACGGGGGTGGAGAGGAGGCAGCTGGAGCGTTCACCCCTGAACCGAAGGAAGGCGCAAGAAAAAGGCCCCATCGTGTCTCCCATGGCAACCCCCACACAGATACCATCAGTGGGCACCACGGAAACTAAAACTAAAGGCAGCGAATACAAATCAATGTAAAAACCTATATTACTCAAACCAACTGTAATGTTTTTTTGGGGGGTTTTTTTTAGCCATGCTCCACGTTTATGCAGCCCGCAAAAGTTTTGTGTTCCAATTTTACGTCACTTTTAAATGTTAAAATTGTTTAAATGCTATCAATTACAACTTACTTTGCGCACAAATTCTAGGAAATGATTTACATTACATTACAGCTCTGTTCCTAAGTGTTATTGAGCTAGAAAATACAGCTAGCGAGAATGCTAGGTTAGCTAAACCGTGATGTAGCTACATTTGACTTTGTCCTGTTTTCTCAGGCTGGATGAATCCCCTGTATTTGAAGGACACAGGTAATGTACTATATTCGGTTTTAATCAAATGTTAGGTTCTCTGTTTGGTCCCTTTGAAAACAAAAAAATATAGAAAGTAGGGAGTTTCATGTGACAGCAAAAGAATTACATCAATATTTGCCATGGATGCAAAAAAGAAAAGAAAGAAAAATGGATCTAAAGTTGTTTTGTTGCTGAAATCTGATTTTATTTTTAGTTATTTTCTAATAAAAATGTAAATAAGCCAGGAGAAGATAGGCTGGCATATTCTTCTGAATTATATATTTTTTAAAACAATAAAAAATTATTTTTAAAAATGTAATCGATTGGAAGGATTAAATAAAGCTGATCACGAAAGCCACAAGTGTAATTAATTGTTGCTCAAAACATATTCACATCTGAATAACCAAACCAAAAAAAGTTTTAATTTAATTAGTAAAGACAGACCTTTATCTCTGCATAGCTTGGCATTTTCAAGCAATTGGTTAGTAAAAATGTCCATCAAAATGACAAACGGCTGCATTTCATTATTCTGTATTGCTTGTTTTCAGAGGTGTGATCAATCCGGTGGCAGCTCCTAAGAACAGCCGCAGCGCCAGAATTCAGTGCATCCACGTAGCTGAGGGCCACACCAAACCTGTTCTCTGCGTGGACGCAACGGACGACCTGCTTTTTACTGGCTCTAAAGGTAAAGAGCCAGAAAAACGTGACATCAAAGTCTGTCGATGTGTTTCTCCTAAAATTGCACACAAATCTTTGTCTCAGATCGGACTTGCAAGGTGTGGAACCTGGTGACGGGCCAGGAGATTATGTCTCTCGCAGATCATCCCAGCAGTGTCGTCTCAGTCAGGTATTGTGATTTTTGTTTAGAAATGACCTACATTGATAATAATCATTGAAAAATTGCATTCTCTCCTGAATAATTCTATGTTTTTATCACAGATACACCTCCAGTCTCGTCTTCACCGTTTCCACTGCTTACATCAAGGTCTGGGATATTCGAGACTCGGCCAAGTGCATCCGTACGCTCACGTGAGTACGCAAGCTCAAAATCACAAGCGATCTAGTTATCAGAGGAGTTTTTTTATTTTTTATTTTTAATATCAGATCATCAGGTCAGGTGGGGTCGGGTGACACGTGTTCGTCTGCTAGGAGTTTATCCATCCCACCCGGAGAGAGTCAGATCAACCAGATCGCCCTCAACAATTCTGGCTTGTTTCTGTACGCCGCTGCTGGGAACACCGTCCGCATGTGGGACCTTCGCAAGTACGCTGCCCAATGCTGAGCTTTAAGAGTTGCAGTCATGCAAACTACTTGCAACAGCTCAAATTTATTATGTTGCCATCAAAAGGTTTGTTCAAAGCACCAATTGAACTATCCTCTCTTAAGGTTTGTGTCTACTGGAAAGTTGACGGGCCATTTGGGACCCGTTATGTGTCTAAGCGTTGAAAAGTTGGGCCATGGACAGGACGTTGTTCTCACCGGCTCCAAAGACCATCATATCAAAGTAATCATTGTTGTCATTGTTAATATTACAGTAGAACCCACAGTTTGTGAATCACTCCGTTATGCCCCTCGTTACTAGATCGGTCTTCACTAAGCCTCTCTGCTTTTCCAGATGTTCGAGGTGACCGAAGGTGCTCAGGGCAGCGTCGGCTCCAGCTATACTTTTGACCCCGCCCACCAGGACAGCGTGGAGTCTCTAGCCGTTCACAGAGACGCCTTATATAGCAGCTCCAGAGATTATTATATAAAGAAGTGGGACATGGCCAGCAAATTGCTTGCCCAGGTGAGACGATGTCGCGGTTTGGATATCCGTGGAGTCGATATGATCTGGGTTTAACAGCGGGTTGTGTCGTCACCCAACAGTCGGTCAGCGCCCAGACAGACTGGGTTAGCGCTCTGGGCGTCGTACCAGGCTCCCCGGTGCTCCTCGGCGGGTGCAGAGGTGGGCTGCTTCGCCTTTGGCACGCCAACTCGCTGGCACCCCTCGGCGAAGTCCAGGGACACGACAGTCCTATCAACGGCTTGGCAACCAACAGCACCCAATTGTTCACAGCTTCAGAGTAAGTCACTTGATCGGATCCTCATACAAGTGCTTTATGTTTTCACCAGTTCCTATTGTTTTACTATTTTATTTTTGCTTTATAGTGACCGCACCGTGAAAATCTGGGAAGCAAAGAACTCCGTGGAGGATGGGATTCACTGACACCCAGCCTCTTACCGCACACATTGGACTGTCTACTTGTCAACATTAGCTTTATTCTTTGAGTTTGAGATGTTGAGCCGTGGCTGGTGTCTCACAGGGATCTGTCAGGAATATACCAACTTAGATGAAGAATACTTTTCCAGGTGGAACGGTATTATATTTTAGCTAATATTTTAGGTCAGAACAACTCACCATGAACTTAAGGAAGCCTTGGAAGTCTATGCTAAAGTTCCAGTGGCCACAAAACAGTTTTTGTCGATCAGGGAGTCTTTTTAAAGCTGCTGAGAGAAAAGAAGCTGCATTAAGGAAATGGTTTGCTGTGATCGTTTTCTGTGTGTTATCTTGATGATGTATAATATGTCTTCCTGACAACGATGAACAGGTCATTTTGTGTGTGTGAGAGAGAGAGATGTTTTTGTTCCCAGTTAAAGGACCAAACTACTGAAGATTTGCTGCGAAGCTGTAACTGCCAAATGCACCGGAGTTAAACACTGAAAGTCTCAAAAAAAAAAAAAAAAAAAAAAAAAAGAGAAACATGCTTTAAGGACTATCAATATGCATGTTTTTCCAATTTGTTGTTCTTTTTTTCTTTTGTTTATTGGAGGGTAAAAGATTAGCACTACTTCAAGATATATTTACAGTTCAGGCTTTCAGGAAAGCATAAAAGGCTCAAATTACAAAACGCGTCACTCTGGGATAATTAGCTTAATTTGAAATGGTAATTAGCCTTGCAGCCTAAGAGTTTTAATACCTTTTTGAATTAGTTTTACAAACAATATTGACTTGTTAACTTTGGTTTAGTTGTTCTCATTAAGGCTCCAGATTCTTTTCTTCTTTTCTTCCCCCCCAATCTTGAGAAATCTATCAACTTGGAATCATGTTCTTTCACGAACAACGGCTTTAACATCTGAACTTCAATGACAGTCCGTTTGTGATCTGAACAATTTGAAAGCAGATACTGTACGTTTATGAAATCGAGCACCTTGTACTTTCGTACAACAGAATGAGTCAAACATATCTAAGTGGCTCCAGGGAGAAAAAGAAAGAGGCAAGCCTGAACTCGTTTCTGCATGGTACGGTTCGGCTTTTGTCGGCTGAAAGTGCGACCTGCTCAAAAGCCGAAATCAAAGGTTTGGAAGATCTCCGAAAGGCTACTATTTATTTATTGTTTTCCTTCAGTCCGAGATTACTATCCATTATGTCTGCATCACTAGTGACCGTACATTTGTCCATTCTATTGTCCTGCGTGTCATAGACGACGATTTGCACAGAATTGATGGGATGGATTTCTCTTTGATCAGTTGTGTATTCAGTGCCTGTCACAAATCCTGAACTGTACGTTGATTTATTTATTTATTTTTGTGATGTGATTTTTGAGGACTTTGTCGGAAAAAGATCAAGTGAACATTTTTTGTAATAACGTAGCGTCAAAATTTGATGTATCGATGATGTCGCGCTCTTCTTCAGAGGCAGCGCTGTCTAGCACAGATTGCATTTCTGTACCAATGCCTGAATAATTGATCTTAAATCATAACTAATCAACGAGGCAACTCAAGATGTGAAGACTCCCTCTAGTTTTCTAAGTTGAGCTGAAAGTTAAGCTTGTTGTGTAAATATATTTGTTGTTTCTTCCGCTGATTCTGCTGTGTGCAGCTTCCTGCAATGGGCATGTCAGGTACAGTGTGTAAATAAATTGTGATTAAAAAAAAAAAAAAGTGCTTTGTACCAGTGTAGCAGTGGGTGAGATGACCACACGGTGACAGTGTTGGTCAGTGTTCCTTTAATAATAGACTGAGGAAGAAGGCAGACTTTCGCTTCATTTACCGTCTTCCTTCAAAGAAATTGGGTTAGGGTTAGGGTATTGAATTTGAATTTGTAAGATTTACAAGGAAGATGAACGTTTATTCAATTCCTCTTAAAGTTGGAACTGAAGTAGAAATATTATTTCTGAGGGTGAAAAAAAACAGAAAGGTAAAAAGGGGTCAGAAACTCCACCTGAAGGCGAAAGCTACAGTGATGGAACGATCAATATTTAATGTTCAGCTGCTTGGAAGAATCACATTGACCCAGAGCTACTCTGCTTTACAGCATTCCTCCTAATAAGTGCTTTCAGGTAAAATAATAATAATATAGCCTCCTTTTGTCAGGGAGTAATAAATCAAAACAGCCATGATATTTTAGTGGTGTGAGATTTTCAACCCATCGGAACAAGAAGCAGATTTGCGTTCATAATGTAAACTAAATGGACATTGATGCTCTCTTTTAGAGGCAGTGCAATGAAAATGGCAGTCCGCTGGTATTCTCAGCTTGTCTGTCATTCGAAGTTTAAGCAAGAGTGGGATTTCAAGTAAAATAGCATTGATATTGACACGGGAGCGCTGTCAATCACATGCCATCCTTTTTGCTCTCTGCCAGGGTGCTAGCTAGCATGAACACCAGTGACAGGAAAGGTAAGTCGTTTTCCCACCAGTATTAGCACACTGAGTAGCACCCACATGAGCGTGAAGGACAGCTCTAAGCCCCTCCTCCTTGCTGTGATTGGTTATTTCAGATAGAGCGTGGGGTATTTCTGCAGTTAGGGTCATATGGAGAAATCAGGAGGTTGTTTAATTCACGCTATTTCTCTCATATTGTGATGACATGGTGATAATTTCAACAAGTATATAAAAAAAATGTGATATTGTTCATAAAAGTGACCAATTGCAGCTTTAAAAGGGCGGTATTATGTGTTTTCCAGCCACATAGTGAGGAGGAGCTGTGCCTCTGTAGGCGGGGCTAAGTCCACCCAGGCGTTTTGTACTGCTGAATGATTGCTAACAATTTCTTCAACATGCAAAAAAGAATGAAGGCAACATTCAGACAACATTTTGGTGAGGTAATAACTTTATAACATAATATAAAGCTTAAAAAATATTTACGTTATACTGCACCTTTAAGGACTCAAGCATATTGCAATTTTTTTTTCTTTTTTTTAACAAATAAAAAGCTGTAAAAATAATTTTTTTAAAAAACTCTCCAGGTTCTGAATCGGGATAATAATCCCCAGAGCATCACACTTTCACTGCCATGTTTGACTGCTGAGATTTAACACAGCAGCTGAAGTTAAACATGATGGCTTTTAGTCAACTGTGGGCTTCTTTTTAAAGCAACAACAACAATCAGTTGTTGGACTGAACCAAATGTTTCAAACTGGGTTTCCTTGCAACAAATTTCACCATCAAGTTTGTCGCTAAAACCTCCCAAAGGAGCCTTTGCACTGTTCTATAATCAGATGAGCCAGAATAGAATCGCATGTTTTTATGGATCAGCACGTGGATTTCACACAAATAAAACCTATACAGTCATACAAACCCCCAACATGATGTTGCCAGGCAACTAGTGGAGAGACCCACAGAAGGTGACCAAGACTCCTTTGTGTAGATTTTTACTTTATGTGTAATATATATGAGCACAGCTCCAAGAAATTAGAATACTGTGGAGAAAAGTTGAACATTTTGGTTTATTTTGGAAACTGAAACTCACACTCTTAATTCATCAAACGCAGATTATTTCTCGTAATTTTTTACAACTACGGCTTAGTGATAATAAAAAAACAAAAATTTGATGTCTAACAAAATTAGAATATCGTGAAAAAAGTTATTTCGTGCTCATAGAAGGTTGAGTAGAAGTAAAAAAAAAAATTTTAAAGTAGAAAATAATGGGGGGGGGGGGGAAACAATGCACTAACAAATTTCTAAGAGAGTTTAATTAGAAAAATACCAGGTTTTGTGCCTTGTCAACTTTTTTCCTAGTATGTGGAGGAACTAAATAATGGCCTGACTGCTGGAACATGGCCTTTATGATCAGTTTTTCCAAGAAATCAATAACTCCTCCTCAGGCAGCCTGCGTGGGCCGAAAGTTTCCCTTCCAGTTTAATGGTGGCGCAGTGTACAGTGCTTTTGGATAATATATCCCCCTCTAATCTGTTCAGTGGACACATTGATTGGTGATCCTTTGCTCTAACCAGATGATCTTGTTTCACCGTTAAATCTGCCTTTACAACAGGAGTTGTCCCGCTGCAGGCATTCATATGGAATACGATCAATATTGATTCTTTCCTTGTATGAAACTATTTGACTTAATCTTGTACTTTGATGTTTTTAGGCACTCGTGTGTTCGAAGATATTGCTAGAGACCGGGAGATGCAAAACCTTGCCAAATTATTTCTGCCGCCTCTTTTCTCGCATTTTGTTTACATTTGTCAACGGTTTAATATAAACATCAAGAAGATTTTATGTAAAAAATCGGAGTTAATATGTCGTATGTAATCAAAATTGTACATTTCGAACTTCAGGTGAAACGCTACTTGTGATGTAAAAGTAATATTGCACATCGCCCTGAACACACTATCCCGTGGTGGTGGCAGCATCATGCTGTGGAGTTAGGTGGGGTGCTTATTGACAGGATGCAGAAGTGGGTTTGCTGCGATTACAGTAATTGCAGACAAAGGTCAGACAAATTTTTCATGAAAAGCCATGGCGACCGTTTTGCGACAGAAATAGAATATAACAGGAAGGTAACGGAGGTAGCCGAGTGGTGGTTAGGGACGTTCACCGAGCGAATCCTCCTGCTAAAAATACCAGCGCTCGAGCCAATGAGCCATGGTGCTGCCCTCCCAAAGTCCGACCCCCGTCCCCCTCCCAGGGGGGCCAACAACACAGATGTGAGAGAGCAGCATCAGTGACACGTCTGCAAAAGGATTTCAGCGTGAAATTGAAATCCTGCATTTCATCTTTCTTCTTCTTCTTTTTTATATTTTTTTTAAAGTCCCAGCATTTGATCCCTAATTCACCGTTTCACGTTCATTTTGCAAAAGACTGAGCGGGAAGAAAGAGGTGGGATGTGAATACTGATGATCAGGTGGGGGGATATTATTGAGAGAGAAACGGCTGACAGTGAGCAGGTCAAGCGTGCGCTGCAGCTGACAGGATGGTGCTCTAGGAATGGAACTGTCTGCAGAGGATCTCGCTGTATAATTGCACATCAGTAATAAATATGTAGGTGTCAGTGCCTGTTAAATCAAGAGGGTTTTGCAGCTGAACTGAGTAAACGAGTGAGTGCACCATGGCAACAATTAGGCATGGGTGAGCTGTAGAGGAATCTAAATATGCGAGTTTTCTTTTTAAATCACAAAACTGAGGGTTAAAGTTTGTTTTAGAAGAATAAACTACTCAAACATTTCAGCTTGTTGATTAGGAGATTTACAATAAGGTTCCTGCAATGTTTCGCTTCCTCCAAAACAATGCAGGTGACAGTGTTTTGGAGTTTCTTCCTGGTCCGTTTTATTTCAATTTGCTTTCTCCAATAATTTCATTTGCAAGGAAAGCAAAACCATTTAAAAAAAAAAAAATCTCTTCCATGTCTCCAGCTGAAGCCCACGTTTTCCCAAAGTCTCTCAGGTGTTTGTACCATTAGAAAATAGGTACAACCAAACAATGCAATCGAGAAAAAAAAATCAATAAACATGAGTGCGATTATTAATCTAGTTTACATTTTGAGAAATGGTTTATGAAATGCAGCAGTCCATTTAGTGTAGCTCAAAAGGTTACTTTAACAACAAATAGTCTCATACAAATGAAATAAACCCCCATTTTGTTGTGCCCGGTGATGAAATCGATGACATCACGACCCTCCCAAAAACAGGAAGTGCTTGGACGCTCGTCTTAGACACCTGTCCTTCGTGCAGTATCTGAAGTCAGAGTCAAACAGGGGTGAGTACAATCAAATAACTTTTAACACAAGTGAAATTCTCACTAAGTAAATGTTATTTACTGTTTGCATGTGCTTGGGTGCAAACTGAGGAAAAAACTAATAAAGTTTGGTGTTTTGGATAATTTCTTTTTCCAAAATTGGACTTCTGTGCATTTTAGTTCCCCATAGAAACACTATGATTGAGCACAAGGTGAGCCATAAACGTACATGGTAGATTTCAGACCTAGGCAAAGATCAATAATCCATTTTATGACAAGCAGAGCTTTCAACTGGTAAACTTTACCTGGAAAGTCTGGCCACTCGATTCTAGCTATAGCTCCCAAAAGTTGTGGCCTGATTTTAGCAGCGATAACACCTGGGGGACTGCCAAATGGAGTGGCTGGCCTATTGTTTAAGAAAGGGGATTGCAGAGTGTGTTCCCAAAGCTCAACCTAGCATGTTGTAGTAGATGATCCAATCAGTTATGCAACCCCGGATCCAGGAGGGGCGGTTTTGCTTTCATGCTAGAATAGTGGACCAGATCTTCAGTGATGCGGAATTCTTGAGATTATGTGAGTTTGGTTAGCCAGTTCAAATGTGCTTTATGGATGTAGAGGGGCTGTTTGATCGTATCCCTCAGTGTTTTTAAGGACAATCTGGTCCTTGTACCCCCCATAAAAAGATCTACGTCTACACAAAGTCATTTTTATTGATAGCGCAGGATGGAATTCCTAAGGACTTGTTCCCAATCCTTCTCTTGGTGAATCTCAAGTCATGTTTGTGGAAAGGTCGCTCTGGTTTGGCAACCTTAAGGTCGTAACGTTGCGCTGTTGACGTCTTTCTGGCCATGACCTTCAGCTTGCAATGAAGTGGTTTGTAGCCGAGTGTGACGGCACCAGGATGAAGGTGGAGGCAACGGTTGTTGATATGAGAAAAGTGGACTTTACCGTGTTTGGAGAAGGTTTTTCCCTCAAGAACTTGAGTTCAAATACTTTGACGTCTTCTTGGGAATTGCACATTCCCAAGAACGGACAATATTCCAGGTGAATATTGTCCGTGGGCATAGGGAAGTCTGTGTTACCCATACAACCCCCTCTTGTCTTGACTAGCTGGATGATTCCATCATTTCTGTGTGATTTTTTAATTTTTTTTCCCTCTCTTTGGGACTGAGACTCGTGACAGTGATGTGTATATACAGTAAGCCGATGAGTCCATGCTAATTTTCTGGCCTCTTGTGTGAGCAGCAAGGAGTGAACTCATCCGCCCCCACACGAACAGAGGGCGGGGGCCTGATGTTTGCCCAAAGGTGCTGTAATGGTTTTCACCACCACCGCGCGACTCATCAAACCCAGGGCGTGTCAGAGAGCGTGTGAGACGGCTATATTTAGAAACGCAGTTGTCCGGTAAACACTCTGAGTAATGCAGGGGATGTTTTATATTAACGTCCAGTGACTTTATTGTCTAAACATAACCCAGACACTTGCAAACCGGTGCAGCTCGCGGTCTCTGTGGCTTTTTTTCCCCCAAATTATTTTAAGAATTTTTTTTTTTTTAAGGTCCAACCAACAAAAACCCCGGAAAAAAGGAAAATTCTGTTTTTGTTAATTTCGGATGACGTTACATTTAGTGTGCTCTTTTTTTTACTTTCAGTTAATCCGTTCCCGTTCCACATTCTCTTTGTTTACTTGCATGCAAACAAGAATCAAAAGACAAACCCTGGGCTTTATTGCTCTTGACTTCATGGACCTCTAAAAGTACTTTTTCCCAGAAAAGTTGTTGTGTTTTCATGAGCCCCCTCATGAAAACACAACAACCTCATAATGTGCCACTCCAACATTTCTCAGCATTAATTTTGGTGTCTCTATTCCCTGCAAAAGAGTGATCTGGTTCCTATGCCCAGAAAATGCCACAGACAAGGATGCTTATTTAAGTAAACCGATGAATACAGTGTAAAAGTTGACCTATGCAATAGTATTTCTTTAGGATGTAAGATTTGCAAACTTTGAAAAATCCAAACCAGGCACTTGTGGGTGATGCAAAGTTCTTAGGACCCTGTTTCTCGGATGGTTGTCTGCTAAAAATCATTTTTAAAAGGTGTCTCTTCAAATGAGCCGCTCACGAAACCGTTCAATTTCAGCACTTTCAAAACCAATAAAAAGCTTCCATTCAACCTCTAAACAGGACAAATGCATCGTGTAGAAAACAATTCCTTTATTTTACCAAGGTTTTGTACAGTGTTCTCTTTATACTCAAATTTCTAAACGTTTGAGTCAACAATTATAAGCGCGCTGGCTGCCTGGAGATGGAATTTTAACTTGGGAAGTCAGGGATTAGAGGAATGATATTGGGTCATCCAAACTTTTTTCTTAGCTAGAAGGTACATTTTTGTTTGTCTTTTATTTAAGTAAAAAATGTCCTCATTTTTTTTACACCACTGTATTTTCTTGAAGAGAATGCATCGCCTCGTTTTCCATCTATTGTATACCGTCAAGGGGTCCAGCATAAGATGAAATAACGTTGAGGGGGCTGGCAGTGCATCATCATCCTAGGTCTCATAAAAAACGTCGAGCCGCCCCTGGAAAATGTGGTAACTGGGGCTTCCAGCCAGCAGCCTTCACTGGAACTGGCTCAAAATGAACTGAACTGGTGTGAACGAGACCATTGAAACGTGCTCGTAGGAAGGCAGAATCCCGTCTGATTTATTGCCTGATTTGTGCCACCGTCGCCACTTTCCACTTTAAAAACAAAAGAGGACAGCTGAATTTCAATTAGCTCAATGCAAGTCGGTTGAACAGCAGTGAATCGGGAGTCGGGAGGAGAGGGGGTTGAAGAGCGCGGAAAGAAAGCTGGAAACCGGGGGGATGAGCAACACAGAGGAGGGGAGAGAAAGAGTGAAGTGACATCACATTTCCCAGCTCCTCATTCCTCTCCTCCTCTGTGACACCTTTGCTCCACTTCTCGCCGAGGAGGCGCGCGCGCAGCTCGCTATTTATCCTCCTCCGTCTCTCGTGAAGTAAGAAAAAGAAAAGGGGGGTTGGACTGAAGGAAAAGCTCGAAAAGAACCGAAACCATGAACAACACTTTCCTAAACATGGCGTCGATAGGCGACTTCGACCCGCTGAACCCGTCCATTCCTGCCACCAAAGTTGAAATCACTGTGTCCTGCAGGTAGGCGACGGCTCTTAATTGTTGTTATTTTTACCCGCTTTTTGTCTGACAGGCTTACGGAGGGAAAAAAAGCAAACAAACAAACAAAAACACATCCACGCTGCTGCTGTGGACTTTGTTTTTGGCTTTACAACTCTGGCAAGTTTGTGTTGAACCCAAACGTTTCAACCAATCATTTTATCTGCCATAAAGTGAGACGGTAGTTTGGCACTTTTTACTCGAGTTCAGCGCTGTTTGGGGGGGGAAACGACTTGTAATGACGACTGGAATATAATAAAAAAAACAGTCGTTTATGTTGACTAAAGTCAATATTTAGCACACTCATATTGTAGCGCTAAATGTGCACTATTTGGTCACTTTGGCGTGTTTGTTAAGAGTTGTCTTAAACGCACGTAATGAGACTTGTACGTCACGTTTTTAGGAAATATTCACAGTGATGTCGCGCGCGTTGTTTTGTTGATGCTCGCATTTCTTTTTAGGTCATAGTAGTAAATGAAAACGGCCTCATGTGTGATTTGACTCGGTTTAGATATGGGGGGTGCCCGTAAAGGGGGTTATTCCTAAGGAAAATGTCGTGACCCCTTCCACGGGTTTTAAGAAAACCCCACCTGTGGAGGGCACGCCATCCGCTCCACTGGCCTGTTGATACTGTTACCTGTCAAGGTAATGGTTTATAGAAGAGTGCTTCTTTTTTCTTCTTCTTCTTCGCCTTATTGTAGTTTTTACTTGTTTTAACCAAGAGTGTACTTTTATTAGGAGAACACCTGCTTCATTTATTTTGTTAGTCTCATTGTATTTACATTAGTTTATTCCATGCATGCAAATACTCAAGATCAACATTACCTCGTATATCATTTAGATAAACTGTGAAATTTAACGGGTGAATCTTGGATTTACTCATTAACTAGACAAATCGCTCACAAAACACAGCTCCATTCATCACTTTGGCAAATAACAATTATAATTATGCTCACTATATTGAAATAAAAAATGGGAGGGGGGAGAAAAACAGCCATAATCTTATTGCGTGTCATTTAGTAGTTAAGGAAATTTAGGGTTTAGATGTTATAGCATTTACACAGGAATGGAAGGACAACAATCTTAGTCAAGAAGTAAACATTTGTATCTCCAGGTTGGGAACAGTTCCAGGAAACAGACTCTAAAAGCCTACTTCCTGGAAGCTCAAGCGAAAGCTGGCCTCTTGCTTGAACGGGCTCACATTCGGTTGACAGAGTTCTGCAACATTGTTTTGACTCCCCACATCGTCCTCTTGCTGTTTACGTTAAAAACTGCTGATCTGACTGAACTAAAACCTGAACGTCGGCTTAGGGTGGTATTAAATTCTCACGGTATGATAAGGTGAGGTTTATTTTTAAGGCAATTATTTTAATAGAATTTTATCTTGGATCTAAATGTGTAATTCTTTCAACTCTTCCGCAGACACCTGTTTTCAGGTGTAGAATTGACTGGTATTTCTTGGTATTACTTAGTTTGATGAACAACAGTCCCAGATCATTATACTACCACCACATTTTGCTGTGGGTCTGGTGCAGCTTTAGTGGTGCCCAATGTTGTTATGGTGACTATTTGGAAATTGAACAAGGGCTGACTGATAGACCAGGTCACGTCTGCATGTGAGCTGTTAACAATTGACACCCCATTGCTACCTACTTAGCAACTTTGTTGCTATTTTTAGCAGCTGAAAATAAATCGGTGTTGGCCAAAATCCAAATCGATTGATTATTTCCTGAAGCTTTAGTGCTACTTCTTAAAGTAAATATATTAGTGATGCACGATGTCTTGGCACTAACATCAGTTTAATTTCTTTTATTTTTTTACGTCGGTATCAGATATGACCACGACCAAGTGTTTTTATGGTTTTTATTTCAAGATGTCAAAAATGTTGTAAAATGTATATAATATTTGTAAATAAGAAGCAATACCAACATCGGATAGCGATATTGATTCAGATTTTCATATCGGTGCGTGCCTAAAACGTACAATAAAAGATTTTAAAATTGTAGTCACATCAAAATACAAACCGTTCTAAAAAATGCTTCTTCTTTTTTTTTACCCAGCTCCTGACTGATGCCTTTGTACAACCACATCCCTCTGATCCTTTGTAACCTCTCTGCAAATTATAGCTTTAGCTAAATGCTGCAAATGTCATGAAAACCCTTTAGGGACAGCTGAACTTTATTTCTGGTTCGTCAGATTCCCCTTTAATTGATGTAAGGTGAGTATCCATGACAACTAAATGTTGAAACTGGATAAAAACGATGGTTAAAACAAAGTATTTATTTGAGGGATGTGGACTTTCATGTAGCTGTGACATTTGAGAATTTTTTTCCTCTTCTGTTTTTGTTGTTGTTGTTGTGGGCTTGTACAGGATCCAAGTCAAAAAAAGAAAAAAAAAGATTATGGAAATAGGCTTCATTATTTATCATCATCTTATCTATTTACATTTTTTTTTTTTTTTTCCCCCTTTACATCTCAGGCATTAGTATCCTCGCGGGAAAACAAATATCGAATACTTGCTCTTCGTTCAAGTTGCCTGCCGTTATGACATAACAAACTCCTTACAGAATCCATTAGGGAAAGAAACAATTTATCGAAGTAACATGCGAGTCAGATCCTTTCACTTGAATGCAATTAATTTATAGCAGAGATTGCAGTGTGGGCTGGTCATTAATAGAGTGTCAGTCAGCCCTGAAACCGTGGAACATGTGTTAAAATAATGATGGTAGCATGACATTTCTCCTCGTCCAGCTATTTTTAGATATGGGTGGGGGGGATTGAAAGCCATTTGTATGGCTATGCATGGAGGTCCAGTTTGAGTAATTGCTTTATGAATGACTCAAGAATCCTTCCTTAAAAAAATCAGCTTTCTAATGTTGCTTCAGGGCTTTAAAGGAAAAAAAAGGAAATGCATTCGTTTCCCCACTTTTGTCCCACAGATACTGTAGCTACTGTATCCCTGCAGGGTTTTTCTGCACCATCTCCTTAGTAACAGAGGGATCACGGCATCTTCTTGTAGAATATGCAAACATGCTTGGCGGAGCTTGTTCATGCCAGAGTCACCCTGCTCGTCAGCCCCGACGGGGGCAGAAAGCGCCTCGGATGCCCGGTCCTCCTACCTCCAACCTGAAGGAGGACCAGGAACGTCATGGTTACGGCCCGGTGCGAGCCTTGCGCGTCTTCGTGCACGAATGGTTCATTTTCCTTCCCCAAGTTGTGCGCTCTATTTTTTTATTTTTTGAGTGCCATTGGTCACAGTGGGCTGTGTCGGATATCGCCATGGTTACTTCTAAGTTTCCCTCTGCGCGTGTGGGGGGCGAGTGTTGAAGTGAGAACTTTTAGAGAGGAGGCAACGCTTCAGGAGAAAACAACATACTGTACATGACCAGTCATTATATCAGACTGTGATATTTGTGTGGCTGCAGTGATATTTACTGGTAGCTGACTCATATGCACGCATTCATAAACCTTTTAACTTTTGTCACATTCGAACCACAGAATTTAATTTACTTTACTGGGATTTGGTGTGGCAGACCAGCACAAAACAGTGCACAACTGGAGAGTGAGAGAAAAAAAGAAAAAGTGAAAATAGATGTGTTTTAATCCAGGGTTATTGTGGGCATCTGTCTGGCTTTCTGATTAATGCCTTCTTCACCCAGCCTGTTAGCTGACAGACAGACATATTTTGACATATTTTGGCCGGTTTGTTTGGGGACGTGGGAATTCTCAATCGAACTCAAACTGCAGTCTGCCTAAAAACCTCGGTCTCAGTTCGATTGAAGTGAACGTTGGAGCGGTTCGAATGCATATGTGACCGGAGACTGCTTCAAAAGCAGAAAGTGGACTACAGCACACAGTACAGGAGTTTAAGTAAAACAAAAACAGACATGCTAGTCGAGCTCTCGCTTTAGAAAAGGCTTGTGGTTTTTTCACCAGACAAGAGAAATCCTACAACCACAACAATCTGGCAACCACTCCATTTTTGTTTACATTTTGCAAAGAAGGAAGTTGAACGTTTAGACGTTTAAAAACTTTTAAACATCTTTAGAGGTTTTTGTGTTGTTTCCCGTTAGCGGTTCTTAATCCAGCGCCCCCATAGGCGAAGAGGTGAACAGGTTTTTCAAAGGGTTTTTTTGTTTGACAGAGTAGAGCGTAAAAGCGAACTGCAAAATTGTAA
Organism: Poeciliopsis paucimaculata; assembly: GCA_903067055.1. Classification (NCBI taxonomy): domain Eukaryota; kingdom Metazoa; phylum Chordata; class Actinopteri; order Cyprinodontiformes; family Poeciliidae; genus Poeciliopsis; species Poeciliopsis paucimaculata. The sequence continues at coordinate 23,980 of CAEGAD010009496.1, forward strand.
CAAATGTTGCAATTTTGTGAAAACGCTGTAAATGACACTCAGACTTGATAAATTTGGTGAAGTCATTTGGATTTTATTTGCGGATATCAAGCTAAAGCAGGCTGAATGCCACTTTGTATTCTTTTTATGAGGTAAAACGACAGTAAAATACGCTGATGTTCGCTGCTGCATTTTGAGAAAATCTGGAAATGTTCAATTTGCCTTGCTTTATCAGATTTATGTTATGGAAACAGATATTCCATAACCCGAGCTAATTGTTTTTTACTTCCAAAAAATTTGCCCAGCTTTGTACAGTCTTGTTTGGCTGCACTTGTTAAAATACAGCCAAACAACAGTGGGACAAAACGAGACTCTGAAGTAGCTCCTCTCGTGTGATTTCTGTAAGTGGTGGCATAAATCCTCTGATCTCTCATTGGCAGCTAATTCAGGTAATGTTTAGATTCTTTGGGGATATGAGGTCAGCGCTTTGCTCCGTTGTAAGGCTCAAGGGTTTCTGCTGATCGATGGGAGAGCCTGGGGTATCTGCTGGGGATCGATACGCCGCCAGCTCTTGCCTACTGCTTTGCACAAAAAAGAAAAAAAGAAAAAAACCCCCACACATGCTTAAAAGGTCTGCTCACACGTACTGTACACAGAGTCGTGCAAGAAGAAGAATTACTGCTTGATATACTGTAAGCTTTTCCCACCTACATGATGGAGCCAGGGGACAGTAAAGCCACTGGTGACTGGCTCCAAGTGCTTATATTCCATTACGGTTATTGATTGAACCAGATTTTTGTGTTTTGTTACTCAGAATAAGTGTTTTCAATATTAAAATTAAAAAAAAAATTAAAAAAAGTGAAGCTAATAAAGTTTCCGAAGCATCTCCACAAAGCGAAACCTATTCATGCGCCCAGCTCAGTCCTCGGTGGGCACAGATGTGGGCTGATTGTTTCTTGATATTGCTTCTTAAGTAACCGCGTCCGTTGCACAGGTGCACTTTTTAATTAGCCTGCACTGCATCCAGTTTTCTATGACGTCTGTGAGGGAAGAAGGAGGCCCAACTCGGGATGAGTCTGTGGTACGGAATTTTACAAAACACTTCAAGCCCAGCCTTGTTTACTCCATGAACCTCATATGTTTAATTGGGTCTGCATGGGATACAATCTCTTTAATATTAACAGAAGTTGGTCTGTTTAATCTTAGTAGAGTATACAAGAACGTCCGAGGGAATTAGCGTTGTTCCTTTGAATAATGTCATTAGCGCTCTGCTCTGAGTTTCATGCCGACCTGGTGCAGAACAAATGAAGCAGTCTTGTTATTCTTTTGTGTAAAGAATCGACTTCCTGTTGGGCTTCAGCCAATGTTGTGTTGCTTTCTGTATTCTGGAAAAAACAACAACCAAAAAAGCAAACTTAATGCAAGAATAACTAATAATTCAGTGATAGTTGCAATAAACTCTACAAATTATGACATTTGCAAGCCTAAGAACGATTACATGATATATTTTGATTATTTTCCCTTGAAAATAATCAAGCTTGAATGTATACTTCTACATTCAAGCTTGTTTACATGCAGTTTCCCATTTCTGTTCATGCTGACTTGGAAAAGAGGAAACTCCTCATTTTTTTTATGTCAGCATTACCCAGAAGTTTTATTTTTGATATTTTTTTTGCTTGCTGCCAGTGTCACGAAAGCAATATTGACCTTTAAAATTGTTGACTGAATGTTGTTATAGTTGTGCAATATTTGGCCGCAGAGCAACCAGGCTTAGCACAAGTGCTCCATTTCCAGTTTGAGCTTTCATATATTTTGCATGATTCACAGACTTCTTGTTGGATCAAGGATATATAAATACATCACATAAACGTCTAAGCTCACAGCACTATGTAAAGGTTGACTCACGTCTCAATGAGGTCCACATGTCGCCTCAACATTGAAATCGGCTCTCAGTGGGATCCGTTTATTTCTTTCAATTTATTTAAAGGAAATAAACGGATACAACCAACCTATAGGAATTGCTGCAAATTTTACCATTTTTGATGCTAGAGGGGTGGGGGTGGGGGTGGCTAAATGCTATGAAGTTTAACAGGACTATTTGAAGTATTTCACCTGCCACTACAAAAAGAAACCAGAGTTCAGCAGATAAGATTAACATCGATTTTACAGAATGTGCAAGCTGCTACCATGGACATTTTTCAGATTGCAGTTATTTTCTTTTGTTTGTGATAAAATTTGCAGAGGCTCTCAGTTCTCTGGGGGGGGGGGGGGGGGGGGGGGGGGGGGGGGGGGGGGGGGGGGGGGGGGGGGGGGGGGGGGGGGGGGGGG
>CAEGAD010009506.1:0-15055 GCA_903067055.1 Poeciliopsis paucimaculata
CTATCTATCTATCATCTATCTATCTATCATCTATCTATCATCTATCTATCTATCATCTATCTATCATCTATCTATCAATCTATCTATCATCTATCTATCATCTATCTATCTATCATCTATCTATCAATCTATCTATCATCTATCTATCATCTATCTATCTATCATCTATCTATCATCTATCTATCATCTATCTATCAATCTATCTATCATCTATCTATCATCTATCTATCTATCATCTATCTATCTATCATCTATCTATCATAGATAGATAGATGATAGATAGATAGATGATAGATAGATGATAGATAGATTGATGATATCTATCTATCATATATCTATGTTGTTTTAAAGTAGTGAAGTCTTTGTTACATTTTAAGGATACTGATTGGCTAAGCCAACATTTTCAGCTGCTCTTCTTGTTAAAGTCAGACTTTGTGTTTGCATCATGCTGCAGTTCCCAAGCATAATGTGATTTACCTGAACTGTGGTTTCTTAGGGGATGAAATACATTTATATTTCAGTGGGTGGGCTGTATAAATATTTTGTGAAATTTCTAACTGAATGAATAACATGGTGAAAATATGACTTTGAATAATGAGCCTGTATTTCTTGCTGTTATGACAGGCTAAATAACCCAGATTATTGCTGTTAACTGTGACGATAACTTTACAGTCCGTGGCTCACAATCAGGAGATTCGTTAAGATTTCAGATTTCAACACAAAGAGAAATGATCATGAAACTTTTCTGGAACTGTTGAACTGATTTATGGACCAGTGGGGCTGTGGGAACATTTAAACCTGGAAGTGAAAACGTCCTGCACACTGAGAAGCTGCAGATCCGTTGCCACGGCGACCACGGTCCGTCACAACGCTGACGTTCCTGTCAGCTGATCCATCAGGAGCATGCGCGGATGTGGTCGGCGCGACGCGGCGCTGGGCTCCAAGGGGGAGCGCTGCTCCGCGATAAGATGCAGATAAAATAAATCTGACCCTGGCAGCTCCTCTGCTGATGGATGTCAGAATCATTTAATCTTCATCTCCTGCGTTATGTAAGAGCCGGGCCTCCGGTGAGAACCCCCCCAAGGGAGGCCGTATCACTTCGGATAAATGGTCAGGAATGCTGCGAGTGTGTTTGATGGCAGGAGGCCCAGAACGTCCCGGTGAGGGCGGGAACACGAAGCCAACACACCTACAGAGGAGATGACCTCCGCTGGATCGGCTACGCACGCAGCGCTCTGATTGGACGGCGGGGGCAGGAGGATCAGCGTTTCCATGACAACAGCTCCATGTTGACCCGAGCAGCTTCGCTGGTCCAGACCACCAGGGGGAGTCTAGAGTCGATGTTATGCTGCTGTTCCATATCACTGCAAAACACCAGAAGTATTCCGCAGGTTTTCTTTCTTCATCATTCCGTCTTTTCAGCGGCTCTGGGCCGGCACGGCGCCCCCTGGTGGTCTGGAGCATTCCTGTTTGGTGGAGCCAGCGTTGCTTCTGCTTCCTGCAGTTTCAACATTTTCTGCTCACATTTGTTTTTGATTCTGTGATTGTGCATTTATTGTTGGGTTTGTTATTTGTGTTTGCGTGTTTTGCAGTTTGCATCATCCATATGTGTGCAGCTTGTTTTATATCTGCCGTATGTTGCACATGCGCTGCAAAGTGTTTTGTGCAGTTCCAGCCGGTGTGGGACGCTGAGCGTCTTCCCTCCGTCAAACTAAAAGCTTTTCTCAGACTGCCCCCCAACCCCCGCTTCCCGGCTCCGGGTTTGGACCAGAACTCCTGGACAGTATCATTAAAACCTCCCTGTGGTCGGAGCCGGGCTCCCAGCAGACCCGGCCTGTTGTTTCAGTAAACCTCACCGTTTACACTCTCCAGCAGTTTCTGCTGCGCTAACAGGCCGTTGGCTCCGCCGCCATGTCATCATCCGGACTCGGGTTACTGCGGCGCTGCGGGGAGGCCGGTGGCCTCTGCTGCAGGAGTCCGTCCTCAGAGAGCGCCGGCAGATAAATCAGCCCAGAAAAACCCAAAACTGGAACATTCTGAGCTGAAACTGGACCCAGCTGGAACCAGAACCATGACAGGCGAAGCAGTCAATAAATATCCAGAGAAGAATATTAGAGGAAAATCTCAAAGCTCAGCTGGACATCAGAGGAAGAGGAGCTGAGAGGTTCAACTGGCAGGAGCCCTGCTGAGGTCACTGCTGATGACCTCTGACCTCTGCTGCTTCACCTGAATCCCAGACGAGCCACACACACTCTCTCACTCTGTGTGACGTGGGCGTGTGAGAGAAACGGAGCAGAGTGAGCGGTCCCACACTCTGCTCCAACACAAACACAACATGAATCTGGTTCTGGAAGCAAATCCTCAGCTAATTATAGAACCGGGCCTGACCAGAACCTGCTGCTGCTCCAAAGTCGCTCTGATGGAGCCGATTCAGGAAAACCTGCAGCAGAACAGAGTCTGGGGCCAAAGGTCAGCTTCCAGCGGGACGACCAGCCTGAACGTGCAGCCAGTGACTCATGGGTTAGAGCGGCGTAGTCAAAGTCCAGACCTGAAGGTCCGATGTTCTCTGGCAGAGCTACAGATGTTCTGAGTCCGAGGGCTGAGAGATAAATGCCCGCCGCACTTTTCAGATTTTATTGTGGTTTCTAGGGAAACGAGCTGCTGGTTCATCGCTGGCAGATGGAAGCTGCAGTGCTCGCCGGGCCAGCTGGTGGCGCTGCTGCTGCATTCACTGAGCTGAACTGGTTCCCAGTTATCAGATCAAACTGGATTTCAGAACGGTTCTGTATCGGATCGGCACCAGCCAAAACTCACCCTCAGATGTCAGAAGTAAAAACGAAGGATGGGTTTTGGTTCTGAGGAACCGACCTCGGCCTGCTGAGGTTCTGATCCGGTACCAGTCAGCAGGTTCTCTGGATCACCTGGATCCAGACTTCCAGTGCGTCACATGACAGGATCTGGGCTGGTTCCCATCCCAGCCGCTGAACTTTGACCTCCACTCACTTGGGAGTTCAGGTGAAACCTAAAGAAACCAAAGAGCAACGCCGCGCCGCCGCCGGTTCCCTCACCGCGCCGCCGCCTGAGTGGAACGCTGCTTTGGGTTCGGCTGCAGAGAATCTGACGAACGTGGCAGCACAGTTTGACATGACAACCTTCAGATGGGTATCTGCTGTCCGTCAGAGCTCAGGCAATATTCCCATGGGGGCTGGGGTCGGTGAAGAGGTCGCGGGGTCGTTGAAGGGGTCGTGGGGTCGATGAAGGGGTCGATGAAGGGGTTGCGGGGTCGTTGAAGGGGTCGCGGGGTCGGTGAAGGGGTCGCGGGGTCGGTGACGGGGTCGATAAAGGGGTCGCGGGGTCGGTGAAGGGGTCGCGGGGTCGGTGCTGAGCTTTAAGGTTCGGTTATGGTTCCTCCCAGATATTCAGTTCTTATGTGTTTTTACGTCGTCGGACATTCAGGGAAAAAGCAAAAATAAAAGTTTAAAGCAACTTCAGACAAAATGTAAGTAACTTGTATTGAGAGCCTCAGCAATAAATCAATATTTATAAACTTTATTATGTTTAGTTTTTTATTAAAACTTGTTTTTAGTCAAAGCTTTACATTTTGTAAATCAAGCTCATATCTGCACATTTGAATCCAGGTTTACTAACTACTCATGTTTGGTGGTGAAGTTTTAAGACGTTTCACTGTAACTTTGCAGTTTTCCCAGTTTATCACACCCCCAATAACCAGATGGGATTCACACCCTGGGTGTGTGTTTCCAGTGTATGTGTGATCTACCACCTGGTCTCATTACCTGTCTGACTTTAATCCCTCTCTGATCCTCGCCGCCCGTCCTGATTGCGTCTGAAGTCGTCATCACTTCCTGTGGGAAACTGGGATCAAAACAAGCAGAGACAATTATTGGCTTGTTACAAATCTGATTAAAATGAGAAACCATGAAGCAAATAAACATTTATTGTCAGAAATAAATGTTCTCCATCAGACTTTAAATGTTTTCATTTACTGAAGCTGTAAACTGTTTTTATTGTTTTTTTTAACAGCTTCAATAAATTAAAAGGTTTTTTTTAAAGAATTGGTACAAACTGGAATTTAAGAAGTTAAAATTTTATGAGATTTATGAAAATAATTTGGAAACATGTCTAATATTTCTACAAGCCTTGTCTTTAACAGACAGTGAAGGATAAAAATCCTAGACTTTCGATTCAGGACTGATTTTGGTATCATGTCAGTGAAGAAGATCTGACCCAAACATCTGCAGCACATGGACAGGAAGTGAGGCCCATCTACTTCCTGCCCCTGATGGGCTCAGCAGGTTCGTCTTGTTGGAGGTTAGATCCTGTTTCCGTTTCTCCTGGTGGATAAAAATGACCAGCTAAGAGTCTGACAGGCTCCAGCAGTAAGCTGCTCCTCTGGCTCTCAGGAATCACATTCAATAATAATTCATCCTTTCATTATTGCACCAATCCGTGTATTTGTTCCTTCAGAGCAGCTGATGTTTCTCCTCTTATCGACTCACTGTTGAGTCCAGATTATAATCTCTGATTCTCACATATGAAGCCCTTCATAATACGACCCGATTGGTCCAGAACCCAGAACCTTTTCTGTAGAAAGTTCTCCTGATTGTTTAATCCAGGTTTTGTGTAGAAACTGCAGATCAGCGGAGCTTCGTGCTGCAGTCTGTCTGCTGCCGGCTGTTTTACATCAGACATCATTATCACACAAGGACACAATGAACCCAGAAACAAAAAGCTCTTTGTGTTCAAGTTACTTGGAAATATGAAGTTGTGTCACCAGACTGTGTTCCTGGTCATTAACCCAGAGAGGCGTCGCGCTGCAGGCCTGCTGATGTGGACGAGTCGGTCCGAGTCACGGAGTCGAGGTCATCAGGCCCAGACGAACGCTGCTGCAGCAGGCTGCTGCTGCTGCTGCTAACCGCACGCCGCAGCCTCATTCATCACACGCCCGCACGCTCAGCTGCACGCAACATGACAGAACAGGATCTGCACACTCACCTTTCAACACCCACACTGTTTACTGCAACACGCAGCCAGGAAAAGCTGCACGTCAAGTCAGCACTCAGCAGAACTGAGCCCAAGTCGCGACCATCTGACGAGTCAGTTTCTCTGCAAAACAAAGCGGCTGCAGGTTGGGGCAGGAATCCTGCAGAACTGCTGGATCTGGGAAAATAAACTCAGTTAATTAAGTTTCTGATTCTGTCATAAATACAGAAAGAATGAATCCAGCTGGCCTCATTATCCTGAGCAAGCATCTGGCGACAGTGGAGCGGAACAGCAGGACGAAGAGTCCAGCAGAACCAGAACCCGTCTGCAGTCACCAACAGCTCACAGTACTGCTCACAAACTGGAGAGAAGTAGGAGAAAACGACGGGGTCACCATCATTTCTCCTCAGACATCCGTTCAAATCATCCGGTTCTGAGAATGTGTATTTTTACTTTAATAGTTTGATATCATCTGTTGTTGTGACTCCATGCTGGGACAATTTGAGATGCATAATCAGATCCATCTTCAATCAGAGGCAGGAGAAGGGGCTTACTGCTGTTAATCAACACATATACATGCTGCTCAATGTGCTAATGGTGGACAAACAACTCACTGTTCCAGGAAAATGTTTTCCGCTGTCATTGGTAATTCTGCTAAGTAGCTTAGCATTCATAGCAGGATCTGCTGCAGCAGAGTGTGTGAGCAGCGCATACACATGCCTGATTGGCAGCACTAAGACTCTCTTGGATCTCACTGGTTGTTTGACCGAGTTGTGTCTTTTTTCTGGGAGGAGGCAGAGCAGCCGTCTCTTACATTAACATTTAACAAATATTGTTACATAAAAGTTCCAGACTGGTTCCAGACTGGTTCCACACTGGTTCCAGACTGGTTCCACACTGGTTCCAGACTGGTTCCAGACTGGTTACACACTGGTTCCAGACTGGTTCCAGACTGGTTCCACACCGGTTCCAGACTGGTTCCACACCGGTTCCAGACTGGTTCCAGACTGGTTCCACACTGGTCCCAGACTGGTTCCAGACTGGTTCCATACTGGTTCCAGACTGGTTCCAGACTGGGTCCACACTGGTTCCACACGGGTTCGACACTGGTTCCAGACTGGTTCCACACTGGTTCCACACTGGTTCCAGACTGGTTCCAGACTGGTTCCACACTGGTTCCAGACTGGTTCCAGACTGGTTCCACACTGGTTCCAGACTGGGTCCACACTGGTTCCACACTGGTTCCAGACTGGGTCCAGACTGGTTCCACACTGGTTCCAGNGTTCCAGACTGGGTCCACACTGGTTCCACACCGGTTCCACACTGGTTCCAGACTGGTTCCACACTGGTTCCACACTGGTTCCACACTGGTTCCAGACTGGTTCCCAGTTTATTGCAGCAGAAAAAAACATGTTTATATTTTTATAAAATAAAATTTCAAGAGATAAACATGAGTCTAGATAAATGTGTGCATTAATATTTTAATGGCATTTATGAAATAGAAACAAGCAAAATGTAGCAGAGCTGAATTTATTCATTCACCAATTAATATTCATCAGTAATTATCTAATAAATATGATCAATATTCTAATCACAGGTCATCATTCTGAGTCCCTCACTGACTGACTGCAGTCACATCACCACTGGTTCTACTGGGAGGAGATCCGCCTCACTGGTTCTACTGGGAGGAGATCCGCCTCACTGGTTCAACTGGGAGGAGATTTGCCTCACTGGTTCTACTGGGAGGAGATCCGCCTCACTGGTTCTACTGGGAGGAGATTCGCCTCACTGGTTCTACTGGGAGGAGATTCGCCTCACTGGTTCTACTGGGAGGAGATTCGCCTCACTGGTTCTACTGGGAGGAGATCCGCCTCACTGGTTCTACTGGGAGGAGATTCGCCTCACTGGTTCTACTGGGAGGAGATCTTCCTCCCAGTTCACGTCCAGCAGTGAAGCTGCAGCCTCTTTGTGCATCAATATTTCCTCTTTCTATGAATCCTGATGATTTGACGGGGGGAAGCTCTGAGCCCTGTGGCGTTCCTGCAGACCGGCTCTGCCGCGCCGGGCTGTGATTGGTGGAGTCCTGAGCATGCTCAGAAGGCCGCGGTCTGTTGCTGTTTGTTTATGTCTCTGCGGCGCTGCAGACTCAACTGTTGCTGTTTTTCCTCCTCAGAGTTTACAGACACTTCCTGCTTTGGCTGACGGGACCAGAGACTTTCCTCATCCTCGGTCATGTCCGAGGCTGTCGGTGGTTACCATGGTTACTGCAGCAGCATCAGCTCCCCATCTTTACACTTCAGCTGGTTTCTGCTGGAGTCTCTGATAAAACAGATCCTGATTGTTGTCGTGTTGCATAGCAACCGCTTCCAGGTTGTCTGGCAGTCTGACTCGGGAATCATCAGGAATCATCAGGAATCATCAGGAATCAGGGATAATCAGGGATAATCCTAAACACACTGCGGCGTAATGAGCAGGTAATCACACTTAAATTCATTCGTCCACACCCAGCCAATCCAGACAGAGGGCGGCGCCTTAATCCACCAGTTATTCACCTGTCTCCCATTAGATCGTCTGCACACACACGCATACGCACACAGCTTCACTGCTGTGGGGGAGGAAGAAGGAGCTGCTGATCCTCTCTGGGATCTTATCTCTGAATCTCTCCATCTCGGTTTCCCTCCTGGTTCCGGATCATCATCACAACCAGAACTCAGATGTGTTCCTGCAGAACAGGTTCTGCTGGACCAGAACCACAGCGGTCCACTTTATGGCAGAGATCTCCTCAGCAAGTAGCCGATCTTTATAAGCTGGTGTCTCATATCGTGATTCTCTGATCGGTTCAGAAGTTTTCATCCACATGAGCCGATCTGCCCTGAGCATTGTTTAAACACGCCCACCTATAGGGGGCAGTGCAGCTCTAAGCTAACACATGCTAGCCAATCAGATGGCTCAGAACGAGCGGTACTTCCTGTTACGGACCCAACATGGCGCCAGGAGGTTCATCTGCAGGCTCAGCATTAAAATATAAAGTTATTAAAAGCTGCTGGTTCATTTTGCCTGGATGATGAACAAACACAGAAATGCATCATTTCCACTTTGGTCACAGATTTTATAAATACTCGTTTTTAGTGACATTAATGTAAAAGAACAAAACGCAGGAAGTGGATCAGGTGGTTCTGGTTCTGGGACAGCTCCATGAAGCAGCAGAACCAGAGTCCAGCCTGCAATGGAGGCGGGTTGGTGAGGTTCTGATCAGCAGACGGTCCGGTCCGGTCCGGTTCGGTCTGCAGCGGGCCTCTCAGCGCTGCGGACCACCGACCGCGTCCTGCGGCACCGAGTTGCTCAAAGCAAACATTCCCTGAGGCTGAGGGGGGGTCGCACACAAATATCAGAAATTCTGTGGTTTGGGTCAGGCCGGGTGACCAGAACCGAGCAGAACAACAGCAGAGGGGCCTGGTGTGTTGGTGCATTCCTGGTGTGTGTTTTCTCTGTCCTGCGGGCCGGGCCGGGTTCGGTTCTGGTGGGGTGGGCACGGATAGCTGTGGTTTGGTTGGTGGCAGAGAGGGGGGTTGGACCGGAGCGGACCCACAGGACTCGGCATCAGGCACTCGGACCGGGCCTCTGGATGTGAGGACAAGTCTTGTTTTGTTTTCTAATTCTTGATATTTATTCGTCCCTCTTCATCCTCCTCCTCCTCCTCCTCCTTCCCTGCTCTTGTTTTTCTTACGAACCCTCCCTGCCAAGAGCTGAAACAATAGCAAAGCTTTCCAAAAGCCTCCCTGGCTTTAAACAATGCCATCAATCACAGCCGACACACACACACACACACACACACACACACACACACACACACACACACACACACACACACTCTCAGCTTGCCTGTTAACTCTTCATAAGGTCGCTGCCTGTAAGTCAGAGCTTGGGGTGAAATCCTCCCTGGACTCCATCCAGCTTCACTTTTACAGATTCCTGCAGTTCTGGTCCCACCGGAACCGGGTCCACATGGAACCTGCTTTGATTTAAGAACCGTTTCTGCTCGGCCTGGAGGAGCCGTCTCTGGTTCTGGATGGAACAAGGAGCCTCTTCCTCCTCTTCCTCCTCTTCCTCCTTGCTCTCCTGCAGCTTAAAGTTTTATTCCTTCGTTTTGTTGGTTTTTATGGACAATTTTTCCATCTGGCCTTCAGCTGATCAAGATTTCAAATCTTAACTTGTGTTTTATCTTCCTGAGTCACAATGGAGGCAGAGCAGCAGCGAAGATGAGGAAGATGAGGAAGATGAAGCATCGATCACTATGGAAACCGGTTGGATGAGCCTGAGGCTGCAGCAACGGATCCCCTACTCCAACATCTGTCTGCTGACTCAGCAGCTGCACAAGCAAAGATGCACATTTGAAGATGTGGCTGGATGAAGAAAAGCTTCAGACAGACAGAAGATTCCTGCAGGAGAAGCTTCAGCGCTTCCAGATCGGATCTGAAATTCCAAACTAGATCCATGTTTGAGAGCAAACGACGACCCCAGAGAAACCTTCAGGTTTCTCTGGGGTCGTGCAGGGGGACCCGCAGGGGGACCCGCCAAAGTAAAAGCCTGATATGTGTGCAGAAACCCACTGACCCCCGAGGCGACGGCGGCCCACAGGCTCCGCCCCCCGCAGGTCGGCCCCCGCTGGACTCTGACCCCCAGAACAAACATGACAGCACGCGCCTGGCAGCGGGACTTCGACCGGAGCGCCGCTAACGGCCCCCCCTGCCCCCCCTGTCCCGGGTGAACTCTGATCCCTCACGCCGGGCCGCTGCCAGCCGCTCAGGGTTCCTGCAGCTTCTTCACAGCAGGAAACACAGATATGCATCAGAAACATCGAAGGTTGTTTAGTAACAGGAAGAGATGAAGGCAGCAGTTTTTATTTTTAGGCTGAAACAGTGAAATGTGGAAACCTGATTCTGTCCTGCTGCCGCCGCTCGCAGATAAATTAAATGTTGCTTCAACTCATCCTGCAAAAAACTGCTGCAGAGGTCTGTGTTACAGCAGCACGGTGGAAACCTCTGACCAAAGACACGGTTGGAGGAAGTGGACCATGAGGACGAAGCTGACGCCCAGAAGGTCTCGATGCTCAGTTCCAACTGTCTGCTTCATTCTGCTGATTAAAGGGCAGCGCAGTCAGACGATTCTGACCCCAAAGCCAAAAAGGTCGCAGCCGGCAGACCGACGCCACACGCCGCTTCCTGCATGGATCTGCTCAGCCGCTGGGCCCGAAGCCCGACTCACGGGTTCTGAACCGGCTGCAGGGAAGCAGAACCTCCCTGTTGCTCCTGCTGGCAACAAGCTTTCACCACAGACTTTCCCTCTTCAGTGTTGAAGTTTAAATGGAGGCTGCTCACATCAGGCTGCTGCTGCTGTCCTCTCATTCAGGACAAGCTGCAGATGCATGCACCTTTGATTATTGATTATTTATTGAGGTTTTTCCTGCAGCTGCAGGTCCTGGACAGAAGCCAAAAAGCCAGAAGAGCACAGGAACCAGCTGGTTCTGTTGACACGTCAGAGACGTTTCTGCTCGTCTCAACCGTGTTTTTCTACAGAAGTTGAGAAGTTTAAATATGCAAAAAGCAGAAAGAGGAAGAGAAGCTGAGACGCAGCGTTGTGCTGCAGCTGGACCCGCTGAGGGACACGCAGGACAGTTGAGTCTGAACCGACCGCAGTCGGCATCAGAACCAATTAGAAGCCTTCGTCTCTCTGGCCTTCCTCTTCATCACTTCGTGGGAACTCGGCTTTTGGTTTGAGCCAAACTGCTGAGTCATGACGCGTCCACCGCAGTGACCTGTCAGCCCCGCGGCATGCTGGGAAGCTGCTGCTTCCTCATTCAGCTTCCTGCTCAGCTGCAGCAGAGGCGCAGCAGGACGGAGGGGGCGGAGCCTGGATGGCATCTGAACCATCTGGACCTCCAGAATCTCCAGAACCTCCAGACCCAGATTAATGAAACCTCTTCAAGTTTTGCTCCAAGTCTCAGAACCAGAACCAGTCCTCCCAGTCCAAAATCTGTACCGGCTGATCTTGTCTCGTTGGTTCTGCTGCCACCAGGACCTGCTGGTTCTGACCCGATATCGTTGATCTGAACACGTCCTGGTCTCAGAGCAGAGCAGAACCGGTCAGGATGTGACTCCTGATCAGAACTTTGTTGCTGATTGCAGCAACTTGGTTCCTGGACCGGAACCAGACTGATTGGTTCTGACTCATTCTCTTCTGGAGTTTGGACCGGCTCAGAACTCTTTCATTGGAAACGTTTGGTTCTGGGTTCTGGTTCTGGTGGAAGAGGCTTGTGAGACCTGACCTGAAGGACTCTCCGGACCGTCTTTACTGGCTGAATGAAGCCGGTTCTGGTTCTGGTGGAAGACCTGGACTTCTGAAGCTGCTGCTTGTATCTGGCAGGCCCTTGAACGCATTGCGGTGTGTTCAAGGTCACTCAAAGATGGTATCACAGCAGAGTGGCTGCCGGCACTGCGGCTCCACCGATGCTTCCCACACTCTGGACCCGGAGCGGCGCTGGAGCGGCGCTGGAGCGGGGCGGGTGTTTTCCCTGCAGCAGCTGCTGCCAGCAGCCTCGCAGGAGCTGCAATGAGCCGGAGCCTCAATCCTGTGAATTATTAACACCGAGTCTGAGCACACTTATCAGATTCTGCTCTGAACTGGACCCACACTCAGATTCTGAACCTTTATTCACCCGTTGAGCTTGCAGCGGGCCCTGGAGCGCCTCCAGACACGTCCTGCGCCGCGCAGCCACCGCAGGAAGTGCTCAGCGTTCAGACGCTTTCAGTTTCCCTTCCTGCTGCTTCCTACGCTGTTTGCAGCTTGTTGGGGCCGGCTTGTTCTGGCAGCAGACCTCCTCACACATTTATGAGATCCAAAGGATCCAAAGGATCTTCTGGCAGACAGTCAGAGCAGGAACATTAGGACGTTTTCTCCTGGTAGTCCGTGAGGCTCAGTTCATTTAACACCTCCAGCTGCTGTGGTTCTGACCCAAACCAACCTGTTCCCCTCCTGGCCTGTGGGGGCGCTGCACCAACAACCACTNGATGGAGGCGTCAGATTTTAGTGTTGGAGGATTTTGGCTAAAGACCAGGAGCCATTTCTGCTGCTAGCGCTAGGCTAGCTCGTTAGCTTTGGTTACCCAGAATGCCCTTGTCTGTAGTCCACTTCCTGCTTTGGAACGGTCTCTGATCTGGTTGGCATTCACATTCAAACTGAACCCAGACCGAGTTTTGGAGGACCAGAGGTCAGAGGTCGATTAGTGTTCATGCCTCACCAAGTGAACCAGACTTTATAGACAAACAGACCGGAGTTGGGTTGAAGCGGACCGGCGCCAGACCAAACAGAGCTGGGGAAACGATGAACTCAGGAAACTTCAGGTCCAACAAGTGGTTCTGTTCTGATGTCACCTGGGAGGAGATTCAGATCTCGTCACTTCAGGTTTCGGTTACATTAATCGGGTCGTTCATTATATCAGTCGTGTCTTTCCGTAGAGGTCGGTCGGTCGGTTCTGTTTGGATCTTTCTTGTGTTTGGATCCAGATTTTAGTTTCAGTTCTTTTTCCTTCAGTCAGTAGATCCTCTTTCTCATTGTTGTATCCTGACCTTTGACCTTAGTTGAGGCAGTGAGGCCTGCAGCGCACCAGATGTTCTGGTTCTTCTGCACCTGCTTCTAGTGTTTTTGAAGCGGTTCTGGTGGGTCAAGTTCCCAGGAGGTTCTGGTCCAAGTGTGGATCCCGGTTCTCCTGAGGTTCTCTAGAGAACCTTAGAGACGGGTCTGAACCCGATCCCAGACTGATGCTTTGGTTCTGATCTGTTGTTTGGCTTCATGCTGACAGACGGGTTCTGACTGGACCTGGAAACAGCAGAACTTCTGGTCTCTACCCATTCGGAGCTGGTGGAGGCCTGCAGCTGAAGCTGGTTCTGCACAGTGGCACTCCACACTTTTCAGATTTCTATCTGTAAAGTGAAATGAATGATTTCCCATCAGGTCTGAACTGCTACCCTTCTACCAGAACCGGTACCAGAACCAGGAGTTCTTCAGACCAGCAGATGCGTCTGCTCTGTAAAGTTCTGTTTGTCTCGGTTCGGAATGTGGACCTTCACAGCGAGAAGATCCAGATGTTCTGCTGGACTGTTTACGGCTCCATCTGCTGTAAACAGGAAATCAGACCGGACCGCTCCTTTTGGGTTCTCTGATCCAAAACATCTGGAGCCCACTGGTTCAGAACCAGAACCTGCTAGTGGCAGATAACCAGCAGGTCGGTTGGACCTTCTCACCAACATACAACAGACGGTCAGAACCGTGCTGCAGTTCTTCAGAGATCCGGATGAAGCTGTTCTGCTGGTTCTGCTGGTTAGCATGCTAACGCTAACACCTCAGCTCACATGTTTTTCACTTGAGTTTTAAGATGACAGCATTCGTTCCAGCCTTTTGAACCAGTTATTGTTTTAAGATGTTTCATGACCTTTTGACCTTTACGTCCCATCTCTTTGGTCGGGTTGTTCATAAACTTTAATGCAGCAGTATCAGAAACTGGGGACTTTGCTGGTAGCGCGTTTCACACCGGCCATAAACTGGAAGGAGAAGAAGACAGACGGTTAGCGTTAGCTACTGCTAATTGTTTAGTGTGGATCTAAGATTCTTTTTAAGGAATAAGTTGTTAGCCTAATTTTAAGACTTTGCCGTTTTTAGTGCAAGTAATTATTCTGCATGACAACAATAGTGGCTGTTTTGAAAAATGTCCACCAGAAAAAGGAAACACAAGATATAGACAATATATATGATTTCTACAGTTGAACATACAGGTTATGATTTGACACCAAACATTCATCTAATTTAAGATTTGAAGTTAAAAACATATCAGAAAATATGATTCCTGTTGGTCTAGTTATGTGTGATTTGACATCTGTGACAAAAATTGGCAAATTTAGTGGAAAACTAAATTGCCATTGAGAGCCATCTTGAAAAATGGTGGCCATCTTGAATATTTCAGTGGCCAGTGGTTTTCCAAAAGCTAGCTGTCTGATCCAGTTCGGTTCCAGATGCTCATCTGTCTGCTGCTGTTTGACTCCAGGATGTTTGCAGGCGGCAGAAGCATCATGCTGTGGGACCTCCAAACCTACTACGCTCTACATTAGCGGTGCTGTATGTACACTTTTGAGTGACTCTGACCGGACTGGACCGGACACTGAACCAGGACTAACCAGTGGATTAGACCCAGTGGTTCTGGACCCGGTCCAGAACTGCAGGCCCTGTCGGACACGTCCAGAGGACAAAGTGGGACAGAACCGCCTGTCCTTTCAGCAGAGTGAAAAGTTCTGGTTAATGTTCAACCCTGGCCAAACACAGCAGATAGGCGAACCGGGCCTCGGACTCACCGCGTGTCAACGAAACCAGGACTCTGAAACAAACAGCATCACATGTTCTGCTGCAGAGAGCACCTCGCCGACCCGGTACCGAGGCTGGGAACCCAGCCCGGTTCAGGCTGCAGGTCCAGTTCAGGTGAAACGTCTTCACTACTGAGGTTAGAACTGATCTGAGTCCAGAACCAGCCGGGCCGAACCAGTAGAACTTGGTTTGGTCGTCCTGAACCTCCAAGCTGGTGGCAAACTTTGCAAATCCTGGTCTGAAATGGAAAAGTTCAGGTTCTGAATTCCTGTAAATTCATAAATGAGAAAACTGGAGTCAAACTGGAAATATGGAAGAAACAACTGGAAACAGAAACAAGGAGCTACTGACAATATTCATCAATAGAAGATACGATCTTTAAGATTATAGATAGGCCCAACTGACAGGAATAATGCTAAAAGCAATGATGCTAACTGCGGTGATGCTAACTGCAGTGATGTTAACTGCGGTGATGCTAACTGCAGTGATGCTAACTGCGGTGATGCTAACTGCGGTGATGCTAACTGCAGTGATGTTAACTGCGGTGATGCTAACTGCGGTGATGTTAACTGCGGTGATGCTAACTGCGGTGATGCTAACTGCGGTGATGCTAACTGCGGTGATGCTAACTGCGGTGATGCTA